>CP136061.1:242184703-242478125 GCA_032622095.1 Siphonodentalium dalli | reverse complement strand
CCCATTCTAATTCACACCAGACAGCATGTTATCCCCATTCTAATTAACTCCAGACAGCATGTTATCCCCATTCTAATTCACTCCAGACAGCATTTTATCCCCATTCTAATTCACACCAGACAGCATGTTATCCCCATTCTAATTCACACCAGACAGCATGTTATCCCCATTCTAATTCACTCCAGACAGCATGTTATCCCCATTCTAATTCACATCCAGACAGCATGTTATCCCCATTCTAATTCACACCAGACAGCATGTTATCCCCATTCTAATTCACTCCAGACAGCATGTTATCCCCATTCTAATTCACTCCAGACAGCATGTTATCCCCATTCTAATTCACACCAGACAGCATGTTATCCCCATTCTAATTCACACCAGACAGCATGTTATCCCCATTCTAATTCACACCAGACAGCATGTTATCCCCATTCTAATTCACACCAGACAGCATGTTATCCCCATTCTAATTCACACCAGACAGCATGTTATCCCCATTCTAATTCACTCCAGACAGCATGTTATCCCCATTCTAATTCACTCCAGACAGCATGTTATCCCCATTCTAATTCACACCAGACAGCATGTTATCCCCATTCTAATTCACACCAGACAGCATGTTATCCCCATTCTAATTCACACCAGACAGCATGTTATCCCCATTCTAATTCACACCAGACAGCATGTTATCCCCATTCTAATTCACACCAGACAGCATGTTATCCCCATTCTAATTCACACCAGACAGCATGTTATCCCCATTCTAATTCACACCAGACAGCATGTTATCCCCATTCTAATTCACACCAGACAGCATGTTATCCCCATTCTAATTCACACCAGACAGCATGTTATCCCCATTCTAATTCACACCAGACAGCATGTTATCCCCATTCTAATTCACACCAGACAGCATGTTATCCCCATTCTAATTCACACCAGACAGCATGTTATCCCCATTCTAATTCACACCAGACAGCATGTTATCCCCATTCTAATTCACACCAGACAGCATGTTATCCCCATTCTAAATCACACCAGACAGCATGTTATCCCCATTCTAATTCACACCAGACAGCATGTTATCCCCATTCTAATTCACACCAGACAGCATGTTATCCCCATTCTAATTCACACCAGACAGCATGTTATCCCCATTCTAAATCACACCAGACAGCATGTTATCCCCATTCTAATTCACACCAGACAGCATGTTATCCCCATTCTAATTCACACCAGACAGCATGTTATCCCCATTCTAATTCACACCAGACAGCATGTTATCCCCATTCTAATTCACACCAGACAGCATGTTATCCCCATTCTAATTCACATCAGACAGCATGTTATCCCCATTCTAATTCACACCAGACAGCATGTTACCCACCATTCTAATTCACACCAGACAGCATGTTATCCCCATTCTAATTCACACCAGACAGCATGTTATCCCCATTCTAATTCACACCAGACAGCATGTTATCCCCATTCTAATTCACACCAGACAGCATGTTATCCCCATTCTAATTCACACAGACAGCATGTTACCCACCATTCTAATTCACACCAGACAGCATGTTATCCCCATTCTAATTCACACCAGACAGCATGTTATCCCCATTCTAATTCACACCAGACAGCATGTTATCCCCATTCTAATTCACACCAGACAGCATGTTATCCCCATTCTAATTCACACCAGACAGCATGTTATCCCCATTCAAATTCACACAGACAGCATGTTACCCACCATTCTAATTCACACCAGACAGCATGTTATCCCCATTCTAAATCACACCAGACAGCATGTTATCCCCATTCTAATTCACACCAGACAGCATGTTATCCCCATTCTAATTCACACCAGACAGCATGTTATCCCCATTCTAATTCACACCAGACAGCATGTTATCCCCATTCTAATTCACACCAGACAGCATGTTATCCCCATTCTAATTCACACCAGACAGCATGTTATCCCCATTCTAATTCACACCAGACAGCATGTTTATCCCCATTCTAATTCACACCAGACAGCATGTTATCCCCATTCTAATTCACACCAGACAGCATGTTATCCCCATTCTAATTCACACCAGACAGCATGTTTATCCCCATTCTAATTCACACCAGACAGCATGTTATCCCCATTCTAATTCACACCAGACAGCATGTTATCCCCATTCTAATTCACACCAGACAGCATGTTATCCCCATTCTAATTCACACCAGACAGCATGTTATCCCCATTCTAATTCACACCAGACAGCATGTTACCCACCATTCTAATTCACACCAGACAGCATGTTATCCCCATTCTAATTCACACCAGACAGCATGTTATCCCCATTCTAATTCACACCAGACAGCATGTTATCCCCATTCTAATTCACACCAGACAGCATGTTATCCCCATTCTAATTCACACAGACAGCATGTTACCCACCATTCTAATTCACACAAGACAGCATGTTATCCCCATTCTAAATCACACCAGACAGCATGTTACCCACCATTCTAATTCACACCAGACAGCATGTTATCCCCATTCTAATTCACACCAGACAGCATGTTATCCCCATTCTAATTCACACCAGACAGCATGTTATCCCCATTCTAATTCACACCAGACAGCATGTTATCCCCATTCTAATTCACACCAGACAGCATGTTATCCCCATTCTAATTCACACCAGACAGCATGTTTATCCCCATTCTAATTCACACCAGACAGCATGTTACCCACCATTCTAATTCACACCAGACAGCATGTTATCCCCATTCTAATTCACACCAGACAGCATGTTATCCCCATTCTAATTCACACCAGACAGCATGTTACCCACCATTCTAATTCACACCAGACAGCATGTTATCCCCATTCTAATTCACACCAGACAGCATGTTACCCACCATTCTAATTCACACCAGACAGCATGTTATCCCCATTCTAATTCACACCAGACAGCATGTTATCCCCATTCTAATTCACACCAGACAGCATGTTATCCCCATTCTAATTCACACCAGACAGCATGTTATCCCCATTCTAATTCACACCAGACAGCATGTTTATCCCCATTCTAAATCACACCAGACAGCATGTTTATCCCCATTCTAATTCACACCAGACAGCATGTTACCCACCATTCTAATTCACACCAGACAGCATGTTATCCCCATTCTAATTCACACCAGACAGCATGTTATCCCCATTCTAATTCACACAGACAGCATGTTACCCACCATTCTAATTCACACCAGACAGCATGTTATCCCCATTCTAAATCACACCAGACAGCATGTTACCCACCATTCTAATTCACACCAGACAGCATGTTATCCCCATTCTAATTCACACCAGACAGCTGTTATCCCCATTCTAATTCACACCAGACAGCATGTTATCCCATTCTAATTCACACCAGACAGCATGTTTATCCCCATTCTAAATCACACCAGACAGCATGTTTATCCCCATTCTAATTCACACCAGACAGCATGTTACCCACCATTCTAATTCACACCAGACAGCATGTTATCCCCATTCTAATTCACACCAGACAGCATGTTATCCCCATTCTAATTCACACAGACAGCATGTTACCCACCATTCTAATTCACACCAGACAGCATGTTATCCACATTCTAATTCACACAGACAGCATGTTACCCACCATTCTAATTCACATCAGACAGCATGTTATCCCCATTCTAATTCACACCAGACAGCATGTTACCCACCATTCTAATTCACACCAGACAGCATGTTATCCCCATTCAAATTCACACCAGACAGCATGTTATCCCCATTCTAATTCACACCAGACAGCATGTTATCCCCATTCTAATTCACACCAGACAGCATGTTATCCCCATTCTAAATCACACCAGACAGCAAGTTATCCCCATTCTAATTCACACCAGACAGCATGTTATCCCCATTCTAATTCACACCAGACAGCATGTTATCCCCATTCTAATTCACACCAGACAGCATGTTATCCCCATTCTAATTCACACCAGACAGCATGTTTATCCCCATTCTAATTCACACCAGACAGCATGTTATCCCCATTCTAATTCACACCAGACAGCATGTTTATCCCCATTCTAATTCACACCAGACAGCATGTTATCCCCATTCTAATTCACACCAGACAGCATGTTATCCCCATTCTAATTCACACCAGACAGCATGTTATCCCCATTCTAATTCACACCAGACAGCATGTTAGCTCCATTCTAATTCACACCAGACAGCATGTTATCCCCATTCTAATTCACTCCAGACAGCATGTTATCCCCATTCTAATTCACACCAGGCAGCATGTTTATCCCCATTCTAATTCACACCAGACAGCATGTTATCCCCATTCTAATTCACACCAGACAGCATGTTATCCCCATTCTAATTCACACAGACAGCATGTTATCCCCATTCTAATTCACACCAGACAGAATGTTATCCCCATTCTAATTCACACCAGACAGCATGTTTATCCCCATTCTAATTCACACCAGACAGCATGTTATCCCCATTCTAATTCACACCAGACAGCATGTTATCCCCATTCTAATTCACACCAGACAGCATGTTATCCCCATTCTAATTCACACCAGACAGCATGTTATCCCCATTCTAATTCACACCAGACAGCATGTTATCCCCATTCTAATTCACACCAGACAGCATGTTATCCCCATTCTAATTAACTCCAGACAGCATGTTATCCCCATTCTAATTCACTCCAGACAGCATTTTATCCCCATTCTAATTCACACCAGACAGCATGTTATCCCCATTCTAATTCACACCAGACAGCATGTTATCCCCATTCTAATTCACTCCAGACAGCATGTTATCCCCATTCTAATTCACTCCAGACAGCATGTTATCCCCATTCTAATTCACACCAGACAGCATGTTATCCCCATTCTAATTCACACCAGACAGCATGTTATCCCCATTCTAATTCACACCAGACAGCATGTTATCCCCATTCTAATTCACACCAGACAGCATGTTATCCCCATTCTAATTCACACCAGACAGCATGTTATCCCCATTCTAAATCACACCAGACAGCATGTTATCCCCATTCTAATTCACACCAGACAGCATGTTATCCCCATTCTAATTCACACAGACAGCATGTTACCCCCATTCTAATTCACACCAGACAGCATGTTATCCCCATTCTAATTCACACCAGACAGCATGTTATCCCCATTCTAATTCACACCAGACAGCATGTTATCCCCATTCTAATTCACACCAGACAGCATGTTATCCCCATTCTAATTCACACCAGACAGCATGTTATCCCCATTCTAATTCACACCAGACAGCATGTTATCCCAATTCTAATTCACACCAGACAGCATGTTATCCCCATTCTAATTCACACCAGACAGCATGTTATCCCCATTCTAATTCACACCAGACAGCATGTTTATCCCCATTCTAAATCACACCAGACAGCATGTTATCCCCATTCTAATTCACACCAGACAGCATGTTATCCCCATTCTAATTCACACCAGACAGCATGTTATCCCCATTCTAATTCACACCAGACAGCATGTTATCCCCATTCTAATTCACACCAGACAGCATGTTATCCCCATTCTAATTCACACCAGACAGCATGTTATCCCCATTCTAATTCACACCAGACAGCATGTTACCCCCATTCTAATTCACACCAGACAGCATGTTATCCCCATTCTAATTCACACCAGACAGCATGTTATCCCCATTCTAATTCACACCAGACAGCATGTTATCCCCATTCTAATTCACACCAGACAGCATGTTATCCCCATTCTAATTCACACAGACAGCATGTTACCCACCATTCTAATTCACACCAGACAGCATGTTATCCCCATTCTAATTCACACCAGACAGCATGTTATCCCCATTCTAATTCACACCAGACAGCATGTTATCCCCATTCTAATTCACACCAGACAGCATGTTATCCCCATTCTAATTCACACCAGACAGCATGTTATCCCCATTCTAATTCACACAGACAGCATGTTACCCACCATTCTAATTCACACCAGACAGCATGTTATCCCCATTCTAAATCACACCAGACAGCATGTTACCCACCATTCTAATTCACACCAGACAGCATGTTATCCCCATTCTAATTCACACCAGACAGCATGTTATCCCCATTCTAATTCACACCAGACAGCATGTTATCCCCATTCTAATTCACACCAGACAGCATGTTTATCCCCATTCTAATTCACACCAGACAGCATGTTATCCCCATTCTAATTCACACCAGACAGCATGTTATCCCCATTCTAATTCACACCAGACAGCATGTTTATCCCCATTCTAATTCACACCAGACAGCATGTTATCCCCATTCTAATTCACACCAGACAGCATGTTATCCCCATTCTAATTCACACCAGACAGCATGTTATCCCCATTCTAATTCACACCAGACAGCATGTTATCCCCATTCTAATTCACACCAGACAGCATGTTACCCACCATTCTAATTCACACCAGACAGCATGTTATCCCCATTCTAATTCACACCAGACAGCATGTTATCCCCATTCTAATTCACACCAGACAGCATGTTATCCCCATTCTAATTCACACCAGACAGCATGTTATCCCCATTCTAATTCACACAGACAGCATGTTACCCACCATTCTAATTCACACAAGACAGCATGTTATCCCCATTCTAAATCACACCAGACAGCATGTTACCCACCATTCTAATTCACACCAGACAGCATGTTATCCCCATTCTAATTCACACCAGACAGCATGTTATCCCCATTCTAATTCACACCAGACAGCATGTTATCCCCATTCTAATTCACACCAGACAGCATGTTATCCCCATTCTAATTCACACCAGACAGCATGTTATCCCCATTCTAATTCACACCAGACAGCATGTTTATCCCCATTCTAAATCACACCAGACAGCATGTTTATCCCCATTCTAATTCACACCAGACAGCATGTTACCCACCATTCTAATTCACACCAGACAGCATGTTATCCCCATTCTAATTCACACCAGACAGCATGTTATCCCCATTCTAATTCACACAGACAGCATGTTACCCACCATTCTAATTCACACCAGACAGCATGTTATCCCCATTCTAATTCACACCAGACAGCATGTTACCCACCATTCTAATTCACACCAGACAGCATGTTATCCCCATTCTAATTCACACCAGACAGCATGTTATCCCCATTCTAATTCACACCAGACAGCATGTTATCCCCATTCTAATTCACACCAGACAGCATGTTATCCCCATTCTAATTCACACCAGACAGCATGTTTATCCCCATTCTAAATCACACCAGACAGCATGTTTATCCCCATTCTAATTCACACCAGACAGCATGTTACCCACCATTCTAATTCACACCAGACAGCATGTTATCCCCATTCTAATTCACACCAGACAGCATGTTATCCCCATTCTAATTCACACAGACAGCATGTTACCCACCATTCTAATTCACACCAGACAGCATGTTATCCCCATTCTAAATCACACCAGACAGCATGTTACCCACCATTCTAATTCACACCAGACAGCATGTTATCCCCATTCTAATTCACACCAGACAGCATGTTATCCCCATTCTAATTCACACCAGACAGCATGTTATCCCATTCTAATTCACACCAGACAGCATGTTTATCCCCATTCTAAATCACACCAGACAGCATGTTTATCCCCATTCTAATTCACACCAGACAGCATGTTACCCACCATTCTAATTCACACCAGACAGCATGTTATCCCCATTCTAATTCACACCAGACAGCATGTTATCCCCATTCTAATTCACACAGACAGCATGTTACCCACCATTCTAATTCACACCAGACAGCATGTTATCCCCATTCTAATTCACACAGACAGCATGTTACCCACCATTCTAATTCACATCAGACAGCATGTTATCCCCATTCTAATTCACACCAGACAGCATGTTACCCACCATTCTAATTCACACCAGACAGCATGTTATCCCCATTCAAATTCACACCAGACAGCATGTTATCCCCATTCTAATTCACACCAGACAGCATGTTATCCCCATTCTAATTCACACCAGACAGCATGTTATCCCCATTCTAAATCACACCAGACAGCAAGTTATCCCCATTCTAATTCACACCAGACAGCATGTTATCCCCATTCTAATTCACACCAGACAGCATGTTATCCCCATTCTAATTCACACCAGACAGCATGTTATCCCCATTCTAATTCACACCAGACAGCATGTTTATCCCCATTCTAATTCACACCAGACAGCATGTTATCCCCATTCTAATTCACACCAGACAGCATGTTTATCCCCATTCTAATTCACACCAGACAGCATGTTATCCCCATTCTAATTCACACCAGACAGCATGTTATCCCCATTCTAATTCACACCAGACAGCATGTTATCCCCATTCTAATTCACACCAGACAGCATGTTAGCCCCATTCTAATTCACACCAGACAGCATGTTATCCCCATTCTAATTCACACCAGACAGCATGTTATCCCCATTCTAATTCACACCAGACAGCATGTTATCCCCATTCTAATTCACACAGACAGCATGTTACCCACCATTCTAATTCACACAAGACAGCATGTTATCCCCATTCTAAATCACACCAGACAGCATGTTACCCACCATTCTAATTCACACCAGACAGCATGTTATCCCCATTCTAATTCACACCAGACAGCATGTTATCCCCATTCTAATTCACACCAGACAGCATGTTATCCCCATTCTAATTCACACCAGACAGCATGTTATCCCCATTCTAATTCACACCAGACAGCATGTTATCCCCATTCTAATTCACACCAGACAGCATGTTTATCCCCATTCTAATTCACACCAGACAGCATGTTACCCACCATTCTAATTCACACCAGACAGCATGTTATCCCCATTCTAATTCACACCAGACAGCATGTTATCCCCATTCTAATTCACACAGACAGCATGTTACCCACCATTCTAATTCACACCAGACAGCATGTTATCCCCATTCTAATTCACACCAGACAGCATGTTACCCACCATTCTAATTCACACCAGACAGCATGTTATCCCCATTCTAATTCACACCAGACAGCATGTTATCCCCATTCTAATTCACACCAGACAGCATGTTATCCCCATTCTAATTCACACCAGACAGCATGTTATCCCCATTCTAATTCACACCAGACAGCATGTTTATCCCCATTCTAAATCACACCAGACAGCATGTTTATCCCCATTCTAATTCACACCAGACAGCATGTTACCCACCATTCTAATTCACACCAGACAGCATGTTATCCCCATTCTAATTCACACCAGACAGCATGTTATCCCCATTCTAATTCACACAGACAGCATGTTACCCACCATTCTAATTCACACCAGACAGCATGTTATCCCCATTCTAAATCACACCAGACAGCATGTTACCCACCATTCTAATTCACACCAGACAGCATGTTATCCCCATTCTAATTCACACCAGACAGCTGTTATCCCCATTCTAATTCACACCAGACAGCATGTTATCCCATTCTAATTCACACCAGACAGCATGTTTATCCCCATTCTAAATCACACCAGACAGCATGTTTATCCCCATTCTAATTCACACCAGACAGCATGTTACCCACCATTCTAATTCACACCAGACAGCATGTTATCCCCATTCTAATTCACACCAGACAGCATGTTATCCCCATTCTAATTCACACAGACAGCATGTTACCCACCATTCTAATTCACACCAGACAGCATGTTATCCCCATTCTAATTCACACAGACAGCATGTTACCCACCATTCTAATTCACATCAGACAGCATGTTATCCCCATTCTAATTCACACCAGACAGCATGTTACCCACCATTCTAATTCACACCAGACAGCATGTTATCCCCATTCAAATTCACACCAGACAGCATGTTATCCCCATTCTAATTCACACCAGACAGCATGTTATCCCCATTCTAATTCACACCAGACAGCATGTTATCCCCATTCTAAATCACACCAGACAGCAAGTTATCCCCATTCTAATTCACACCAGACAGCATGTTATCCCCATTCTAATTCACACCAGACAGCATGTTATCCCCATTCTAATTCACACCAGACAGCATGTTATCCCCATTCTAATTCACACCAGACAGCATGTTTATCCCCATTCTAATTCACACCAGACAGCATGTTATCCCCATTCTAATTCACACCAGACAGCATGTTTATCCCCATTCTAATTCACACCAGACAGCATGTTATCCCCATTCTAATTCACACCAGACAGCATGTTATCCCCATTCTAATTCACACCAGACAGCATGTTATCCCCATTCTAATTCACACCAGACAGCATGTTAGCTCCATTCTAATTCACACCAGACAGCATGTTATCCCCATTCTAATTCACTCCAGACAGCATGTTATCCCCATTCTAATTCACACCAGGCAGCATGTTTATCCCCATTCTAATTCACACCAGACAGCATGTTATCCCCATTCTAATTCACACCAGACAGCATGTTATCCCCATTCTAATTCACACAGACAGCATGTTATCCCCATTCTAATTCACACCAGACAGAATGTTATCCCCATTCTAATTCACACCAGACAGCATGTTTATCCCCATTCTAATTCACACCAGACAGCATGTTATCCCCATTCTAATTCACACCAGACAGCATGTTATCCCCATTCTAATTCACACCAGACAGCATGTTATCCCCATTCTAATTCACACCAGACAGCATGTTATCCCCATTCTAATTCACACCAGACAGCATGTTATCCCCATTCTAATTCACACCAGACAGCATGTTATCCCCATTCTAATTAACTCCAGACAGCATGTTATCCCCATTCTAATTCACTCCAGACAGCATTTTATCCCCATTCTAATTCACACCAGACAGCATGTTATCCCCATTCTAATTCACACCAGACAGCATGTTATCCCCATTCTAATTCACTCCAGACAGCATGTTATCCCCATTCTAATTCACTCCAGACAGCATGTTATCCCCATTCTAATTCACACCAGACAGCATGTTATCCCCATTCTAATTCACTCCAGACAGCATGTTATCCCCATTCTAATTCACTCCAGACAGCATGTTATCCCCATTCTAATTCACACCAGACAGCATGTTATCCCCATTCTAATTCACACCAGACAGCATGTTATCCCCATTCTAATTCACACCAGACAGCATGTTATCCCCATTCTAATTCACACAGACAGCATGTTACCCACCATTCTAATTCACACCAGACAGCATGTTATCCCCATTCTAATTCACTCCAGACAGCATGTTATCCCCATTCTAATTCACTCCAGACAGCATGTTATCCCCATTCTAAATCACACCAGACAGCATGTTATCCCCATTCTAATTCACACCAGACAGCATGTTATCCCCATTCTAATTCACACCAGACAGCATGTTATCCCCATTCTAATTCACACCAGACAGCATGTTATCCCCATTCTAATTCACACCAGACAGCATGTTATCCCCATTCTAATTCACACCAGACAGCATGTTATCCCCATTCTAAATCACACCAGACAGCATGTTATCCCCATTCTAATTCACACCAGACAGCATGTTATCCCCATTCTAATTCACACAGACAGCATGTTACCCACCATTCTAATTCACACCAGACAGCATGTTATCCCCATTCTAATTCACACCAGACAGCATGTTATCCCCATTCTAATTCACACCAGACAGCATGTTATCCCCATTCTAATTCACACCAGACAGCATGTTATCCCCATTCTAATTCACACCAGACAGCATGTTTATCCCCATTCTAAATCACACCAGACAGCATGTTATCCCAATTCTAATTCACACCAGACAGCATGTTATCCCCATTCTAATTCACACCAGACAGCATGTTATCCCCATTCTAATTCACACCAGACAGCATGTTTATCCCCATTCTAAATCACACCAGACAGCATGTTATCCCCATTCTAATTCACACCAGACAGCATGTTATCCCCATTCTAATTCACACCAGACAGCATGTTATCCCCATTCTAATTCACACCAGACAGCATGTTATCCCCATTCTAATTCACACCAGACAGCATGTTATCCCCATTCTAATTCACATCAGACAGCATGTTATCCCCATTCTAATTCACACCAGACAGCATGTTACCCACCATTCTAATTCACACCAGACAGCATGTTATCCCCATTCTAATTCACACCAGACAGCATGTTATCCCCATTCTAATTCACACCAGACAGCATGTTATCCCCATTCTAATTCACACCAGACAGCATGTTATCCCCATTCTAATTCACACAGACAGCATGTTACCCACCATTCTAATTCACACCAGACAGCATGTTATCCCCATTCTAATTCACACCAGACAGCATGTTATCCCCATTCTAATTCACACCAGACAGCATGTTATCCCCATTCTAATTCACACCAGACAGCATGTTATCCCCATTCTAATTCACACCAGACAGCATGTTATCCCCATTCTAATTCACACCAGACAGCATGTTATCCCCATTCTAATTCACACCAGACAGCATGTTTATCCCCATTCTAATTCACACAGACAGCATGTTACCCACCATTCTAATTCACACCAGACAGCATGTTATCCCCATTCTAAATCACACCAGACAGCATGTTATCCCCATTCTAATTCACACCAGACAGCATGTTATCCCCATTCTAATTCACACCAGACAGCATGTTATCCCCATTCTAATTCACACCAGACAGCATGTTATCCCCATTCTAAATCACACCAGACAGCATGTTTATCCCCATTCTAATTCACACCAGACAGCATGTTATCCCCATTCTAATTCACACCAGACAGCATGTTTATCCCCATTCTAATTCACACCAGACAGCATGTTATCCCCATTCTAATTCACACCAGACAGCATGTTATCCCCATTCTAATTCACACCAGACAGCATGTTTATCCCCATTCTAATTCACACCAGACAGCATGTTATCCCCATTCTAATTCACACCAGACAGCATGTTATCCCCATTCTAATTCACACCAGACAGCATGTTATCCCCATTCTAATTCACACCAGACAGCATGTTATCCCCATTCTAATTCACACCAGACAGCATGTTACCCACCATTCTAATTCACACCAGACAGCATGTTATCCCCATTCTAATTCACACCAGACAGCATGTTATCCCCATTCTAATTCACACCAGACAGCATGTTATCCCCATTCTAATTCACACCAGACAGCATGTTATCCCCATTCTAATTCACACAGACAGCATGTTACCCACCATTCTAATTCACACAAGACAGCATGTTATCCCCATTCTAAATCACACCAGACAGCATGTTACCCACCATTCTAATTCACACCAGACAGCATGTTATCCCCATTCTAATTCACACCAGACAGCATGTTATCCCCATTCTAATTCACACCAGACAGCATGTTATCCCCATTCTAATTCACACCAGACAGCATGTTATCCCCATTCTAATTCACACCAGACAGCATGTTATCCCCATTCTAATTCACACCAGACAGCATGTTTATCCCCATTCTAAATCACACCAGACAGCATGTTTATCCCCATTCTAATTCACACCAGACAGCATGTTACCCACCATTCTAATTCACACCAGACAGCATGTTATCCCCATTCTAATTCACACCAGACAGCATGTTATCCCCATTCTAATTCACACAGACAGCATGTTACCCACCATTCTAATTCACACCAGACAGCATGTTATCCCCATTCTAAATCACACCAGACAGCATGTTACCCACCATTCTAATTCACACCAGACAGCATGTTATCCCCATTCTAATTCACACCAGACAGCATGTTATCCCCATTCTAATTCACACCAGACAGCATGTTATCCCCATTCTAATTCACACCAGACAGCATGTTATCCCCATTCTAATTCACATCAGACAGCATGTTTATCCCCATTCTAAATCACACCAGACAGCATGTTTATCCCCATTCTAATTCACACCAGACAGCATGTTACCCACCATTCTAATTCACACCAGACAGCATGTTATCCCCATTCTAATTCACACCAGACAGCATGTTATCCCCATTCTAATTCACACAGACAGCATGTTACCCACCATTCTAATTCACACCAGACAGCATGTTATCCCCATTCTAATTCACACCAGACAGCATGTTACCCACCATTCTAATTCACACCAGACAGCATGTTATCCCCATTCTAATTCACACCAGACAGCATGTTATCCCCATTCTAATTCACACCAGACAGCATGTTATCCCCATTCTAATTCACACCAGACAGCATGTTATCCCCATTCTAAATCACACCAGACAGCAAGTTATCCCCATTCTAATTCACACCAGACAGCATGTTATCCCCATTCTAATTCACACCAGACAGCATGTTATCCCCATTCTAATTCACACCAGACAGCATGTTATCCCCATTCTAATTCACACCAGACAGCATGTTTATCCCCATTCTAATTCACACCAGACAGCATGTTATCCCCATTCTAATTCACACCAGACAGCATGTTTATCCCCATTCTAATTCACACCAGACAGCATGTTATCCCCATTCTAATTCACACCAGACAGCATGTTATCCCCATTCTAATTCACACCAGACAGCATGTTATCCCCATTCTAATTCACACCAGACAGCATGTTATCCCCATTCTAATTCACACCAGACAGCATGTTATCCCCATTCTAATTCACACCAGACAGCATGTTATCCCCATTCTAATTCACACCCGACAGCATGTTATCCCCATTCTAATTCACACCAGACAGCATGTTATCCCCATTCTAATTCACACCAGACAGCATGTTTATCCCCATTCTAAATCACACCAGACAGCATGTTTATCCCCATTCTAATTCACACCAGACAGCATGTTATCCTCATTCTAATTCACACCAGACAGCATGTTATCCCCATTCTAATTCACACCAGACAGCATGTTATCCCCATTCTAATTCACACAGACAGCATGTTACCCACCATTCTAATTCACACCAGACAGCATGTTATCCCCATTCTAATTCACACCAGACAGCATGTTATCCCCATTCTAATTCACACCAGACAGCATGTTATCCCCATTCTAATTCACACCAGACAGCATGTTATCCCCATTCTAATTCACACCAGACAGCATGTTATCCCCATTCTAATTCACACCAGACAGCATGTTATCCCCATTCTAATTCACACAGACAGCATGTTACCCACCATTCTAATTCACACCAGACAGCATGCTATCCCCATTCTAATTCACACCAGACAGCATGTTATCCCCATTCTAATTCACACCAGACAGCATGTTACCCACCATTCTAATTCACACCAGACAGCATGTTATCCCCATTCTAATTCACACAGACCTAAAGATCATGCTATAGACATGAGAATATGCCAACAGGTTGCTGAACTGGAAATGGTTGACAGTAAATTAAAAAAAAATCCATATCACTTACTCCTAGAAATTATGCTCCGCTCCATGAATATATAGTTCCATATTTCAAATAGAAATAAAGGAAGCAATCCAATGGAATTCACGAAATACATCGACTCAAATTCCATATTACACCAATTTGACATCAAATATGTATAAATTATAATAATAAATGTAAGTTTCGTAACCAAGTTGCACCAATGTATTACTCTACTGACAGGACATTGACATTGCAATAGCGGCGATGCATCAGTCACTGTGGTCAAGGCTTTGAACTTCATAGTACAGCAGACAACGGTTCGCTCTTTGCAACATCATTTTCGCTGTCAATTACGTCATAATTCTGACATCCTTCGAAAGGCTAGTTTCAATTACTATGATTTGTGTTGATAACTTGAATTTACCCAACATTAATTGAATCAAGCTGATGTGAGATTCAATCATAAGTCTACTTCGATATTCCTGTTGTCTACATAATTGTCCCTAGAAACGAAGGTACTTCTGATCGGAACCACATAATGATTAAGATGTTTTCATCGGTGAGCAGGTCTCTAGCTAACGTAAATCAAATTATTTTATGCCAGCTACACCCGTTCTCACCCGGGCAACTGACCAATCAGCGTCGCCGAAATTGGATTTACCTGCATGGAGGCTGAATGAATGAATTAGTATGTGCATTTCATGCATCCTTGAAGGTAATTATACTGTGTATTTCATGTCTCTGACCATTTATGTAAGACCTGTCACTATTGTTTTGCATTCACTGGTTTTCAAAGATAATTGTGAAATAAAATATAAATATTTTTTTGGCCAATTGCAGTTGAAGATGTAAACTAGTTTCCAGACTGCTGGTCATTATGACCAGTTTTTAAATATTTTAGGCTACCAGCTCCTTGCATAAAATATTTTTCAAAAGGGCATGACTCCTATCTGTATCTGTATCTGTAGATATTTCAGTGCAGGAACCAATTCTGGTCATAAACGCACTGGTCCAGGTACTACCATAGCCGAGTAACTTTACAACCCTGAGGTGACTCCAGTAGCGTTCTTTAACGTGCACACACAGAGGCGTGTACATTGGTCAGCCATTAATGTCCGCACCCGATCGGACAGCATACTGCACCCATACCTGGACAAATGTTTTAAGTCAGCATTTTGCAATCAGAACTTTATTCAGTGATCTTGAATGAGACTTTTCAGTCTGGCAAACTTGGTATCTGACCAAGTTCCAATTTTTGGCAGAATACCCTAGCCTGTTGCGATCCCCGGTCCACTAGCATGAGAGACCAGTACGATACCTCTCGACCAGTGACTTTCCTTTATTATGTGTATTATGGCAGTGAGGATATCAAAATATATCTGCGTACTACGTGAATTATCAGGGTTCCCACACATTTTTCAAAATCAAATTCAAGGACTATTTAAGCACTTTTCAAGGACCACATACTTGATTTTCAAGGACTTCTAATTTGTTCATATACCGTACACTTACCAAAAGTTTGCAACAAGCCTCCTCTCCTATTGAAATACCTCTCTGATGCACACAATTTTATAACAAATGTTAATGTCTATAAATGTTGAAGCATGTCTTTGAAGAACAGAATTTTTAAACTAATGTTTATATATGCAGAAAGTCTTTGAAACACATCACAGCTACATGGAAGTCTTTGAAGTACACATTACACATGCAGAAGATTATAATCTCCATCTAATCATGTTTCAGCAGAACAGAACAGAGTTGCCCATTTTTGAAAGTTTGTTGTGCTTATCACTTTTCGAATGTAATTTAACTGCACTCTCTCCCATTCCACCGATGTCAAATTTCTTCCGACAAACATTGCAATGAGCTTTACTTTTATTTTCTTTTACCGACGAAAGCCACGCATAAGTCTTTACCCAGCAGGGATTAAAATCACATCGGCCGGAAGGCATGATTGATAACTTTTCAAAATATTAACTATTCGTAAACAATTTCCTCCTGAATAAACGAAGAACTGACTCCGGAGGAAACACGCGCGCAGGTGGTTGGCACAAGACGCAAGAGCGATGACGTAATACACATAAATCTTATTATAAAGCGATGATGTCAGGGGATTCCTGGAATTTCCCGCTTGAGTTAATAATAGAGGTGAGGATATCTCACTGTGAGAATTTTGTTAGCGTTCTGATTGCGTTGTCATCTTACAAATTCGGGAAGAATTTGTGCACCTAATTTCGTTAATAAGATCGTAAATGGGCCAAATTCAAGTACTTATCAAGGGTGGTATTGAGAAATCAAGTACTTTTCAAGGAACAAACTGAATTTAAGCACTTTTCAAGGAAGGGGCCGAAATTCAAGGACTTTTCATTTGCGTACGAACCCTGATTATAATTTGCGGCTAAATTTATTGGTTTCTGTTCAATGCTGCGTCCAAAATTACTGTCTGTAATGCTGTAGCGAGAAACAAGTGTTACCTATTTTCTTATTAACCCTTTCATGACGGGAGCTATGCTGGTGCAGCATTAAAGATCCTGTGCCAGTGCATTCTCTTATATATGCGAGTCTCCCACAGGGAGCCTTGCATATATAACAGAATGCACTGGCTTACACGGTCAATGTAAATATCGATAGGCCAATGTATTCTCTTATATATGCGAGGCCCCCTATGAAGACTTGCATATATAAGAGAATACATTGGCACAGGATTTTCACAAAATTTAAGGAAGCACCAGTCTTGGAAAGGTTAAATAATTAATTTGTATTGTTTCATCTATTGCTTCTATTATACCATCTGCACTGCTTTGGATATATATTTATTATATATGTATATTGCAAATTCCCAAATAAATTCTGAGTAGCAAATCACCACCTCTAAAATTCAACTGAAAGTGACAACAAATCTGACTGTTATGGCACTGATACAAACTTACAGGGATTTCAGCAGTACAGCCTTGTCTGACTTCACATTGAATTCAGTGTTTGGCGTGTAGTCGACCCACAAATTCCCTTCGTCAATACTGTATTGTAGAGGTAGACCTGGGCAATTCACATTCATCTCCAAAATAGCTTTATCACCATCTCGTTTTAACCTGCAAATGATTGATGAAAATAGACAGTAAAATATGCAGCTCATTAGCCTATTGAATAATGGATGGATTTTCTTGAAATTTGCAATGGCGACAAACAGATAAACACCCTAAATGCCATTGACAGGCCTACAAATAGTGTGTCTGTCATTTGCTGAATGAGATCCCCAGAGGGTGAATTGAGTGACGCTATCCTGCACGGTGGGCTGGCATCACCAAATTCACCCTCTGGGATATAATATAGTCATATGCTAATGTAATTAACAAACCACAGCTAAACTGCACAAAGTATCTGAGGATTTAAAACAAATTCTTATCAAAATCAGTTCATTTATGCATATTCCAATAAAATAAGATTCATATAGGCATTATTTAGTGGAGTGACTTTTGTAGCCCAAGTGCTGTGCATTAATAAAAAATAAAGCTTTGAGATGATATTCATATTATAAGCTCATTAGTGCATTAAATTGTATACATGTGACATCTTTGTATGCATAAAATTGGATAGATATTTGTAGGTGCTGGTATACCCCCATGATAAAAAATGAAATATGGACAGGTCAGCAGAAACCAAAGAGTGAAAAAAAATGTGATGAACGAACAAATTACTGGACAAATGATGGATGGAAATATAACATTTTCAGTTAAAGAAAGAGGGATAACTCATGGACAGAAAATGTTAACAATGTCAATGAACCCTCTTTTGAAAGCCCTCATGATGCCAAACCTGCATACCAAATTTCATTGAGATCCGATAATCCATGGTTGAGCTATAAGGGCGGACGAACGTAAATCCAACATCATTTTCTGATAAACAATGAGGGATAACTCTTGAATGGAAAATGTGAACAACATTAATGAACCCTCTTTTGAAAGCCCTCCTGATGCCAAATCAATATACCAAATTTCATCGATATATGATAACATATGGTTGAGATATATGAGCGGACAGACGGACGGACAGATGGACACATGTAATCCAGTATACCCCCCATCTTTTGGGATGGGGTAGTAACAAGATACTCTAGTCTTGAACAGAATAGATGAAATTTTTTTTAACCAGCTCTCACATGTAATATGACCGGATACATTCAAAGAATCGATAATCAACTTTATAATTTTTTGGAGGCGGCAGGAAGACGACCTGATAGGCCTCGACTTTTCTTAAACACTTTGTATTATACATTTATGTGCTGAATTGTCATGAAATAAAATATTCTGATTCTGACTCTAATAATTAAAAATTACCGAGCACCCGGTGGTGGTATATAGTACGCCACATGAAGTTCATCCAATGTTCTCAGTTCTTTGTAGCCGAGAGAATTGGAAAAAGATTGCCAATCTTTGAGCATCGCTGCATTCTTCTCTTCGTCATTGTCTATTGTTTCCCATGATGCCTTGTGCCATGCCCTCTCTGCCAAGGCAATCAATCTTGGGAATATCATGGACTCGAGTTGTTCAGTGGTTCGGATTAGTTCACTCCACAGTTGTCCCTGCATTCCTGAGAAAGTGAACACAAAAGATAGACATAATCTCAGAAATCTTTCTGCTCAATGTAATGGATCTTTGTACTGCTGTCATTCAAATATTTATTAGCAGAAAGTTTCTACCAATCAGCGACTGAGCCAATCACTTGCTGCATTGAAAATTCTTTGTTCGCCTTAATTTTGATATCTGCGAATACTTTCAGTGTTGAATTGCCTATTTTCAAACACCTTTTTGTCGTCAAATCATAATGTACTACAATTTAGATTTTTGCAATGATGTTGGAAATTCATCCATGATTATAACGCTGTTTTTCATTTTTCATGACACTCGTCATAATTTTCACAATTAAAAATGAAATGAAGGTATGTTCTTGGGTGTATTACATGTATAGCATATAAAAGGCACTGTAAAAATACTAGTAATTAAACTATTTCAGCAAATGTCTGTCTCCTAGCAGCCGTAAGCTCCTCTCACTAATTATTATGTGTGGAAACCTCGGTTTTAAGATTTATTGGCCCAAGCAAATTACTTAACCAAAGTATAAATAATATTTATGAAAAAGATGCCCAAAAATTGAACTAAATGGATTTCTATGTACCACAGAAACAGTTTAGATTTTGCTTCTATATGAGACTGACCCTAATAGGACTGCCCAGAATATCTACAAATGAACGTTCTGGTTTATTTACTATATGTCTGACATGAACACACCAGTGTATTTACTGAATTGTAATTGCCAGTGTTAGATCTGACAAGATCAGGAAAATTAATAAGATAATGCCACCATCTACAGTGTATATTTGTCATAGAAAAATTAAATTAAAACGAAAACAAAACTCCTTTTACCTGATGATGAAATTATGTTTGAAACAACATTCAAAAAAGAACTCTGAACTGCCATCAAACAACATAAACCCGTCAAGGCTGTAATTCTTATATATATATTACTTAATAAGATGATATAGTTGCTAACAAGAAGCTCTGTTTACCTTCAGTCATAGTCAAAATGAAAGGCTGAGCTGCTAATTTTTGTTGTTGCACAAACCATTAAATTTTTGTTTACAAAGTTACTTTAACCTTTATTGCCATCGGCTTTTACAAAGTATGGAGTGTTACTAACGCAGAACATTTCTGACAATAAAGACCGTGTTAATGATTAATCATTAGAAAGGACAGAAAATTGCCAGTAAAAATTAAAATTTATTAGGGCTGATAAATCTCAAATAATATATATCAGAAATATATTCCCTAGATACAAGGAGGTAATTAATACTTTCAGTTATAGCTCAGTCAGACAATAAATACATCAAGACATTGAAGCGTAGATATACCAGGCCTATTAGAATCACATTTTAACAGCTGATATGTTGGTACATGTACATGTACTACATGTATATTGATTGGAGATATTAGCCAAATATTTCAGTGTGAGGCAGTCTCCGCTGGAAAACTTTGAGCATGAAGTCTGAATGTACAAATTGTATTATTATAATTTATAATGTTTTTTACTGAATGGATTATTCCCATTCAGTAATAAAAGTTTATTTGGAATGGTCAATTATCCATCAGGAGGTAATTAGAAGAAAATATAAGCAGATGGCAGACAGAAGAAAAGACAATACAAGGTTGATACAGGTGCGAAAGGATTACTATTTGTTGGTAGGAAATTTCAGATAATCAGTTATTCAAACAACCTGGCTGTTAGTTGAACTTATTTCCCAAGGAAACTACAGTAATGCCCTAATTAATCGACTCCTTAACCACAGCAAAATTATGGGTAATTTTTCAGGATTTAGTCAGAAATATGGCTTGTTGCTATTCATTGGAAAGCTCTCGGCTAAATCCTGAAAAATTACCCATAATTTTGCTGTGGTTAAGGAGTCGATTAATTAGGGCATTACTGTACTTGTCAATCAGTATTTAGCATAGAAAGGGATAAGCACAACCTACCAACAATATTTTCAGCATTTTTCAGATCATATCCATCTTTTATGTATTCACTTATGTCATCTTTCTTTATGGACTCTCCAGTCAGCTTACAATCAGCGTTCGCAAACACATTCTCTGGACAGTATCGGAATGTCTTCAGTGTATCAATGTATCTGGTGGCCCAGTAAAGTCCTCGCTCTTCAGGATCGGGCTCGTACGGATGGTCGAAATACAGATGTGTTCCATGTGACATGATCACCTGCGCAAACAAGTGAATGCAATTTATATTAAAGATTAGATTAAAGAGCACCTAGATATGTTCCTCATATAACCCATTCTATACTAAATAGATTCTCACATCAGTTATATAATTATACATAGGAATGGTCCATTATCTATTGATGGGGTGTTCAGGATAAATTAGCAGATGATAGTATGACAAAAAGATAATATAAGTGCTGAGGGATTGATAATCTTTTGTGGGAATTGTTCAGGTAAGTTCAACAAATGGCCTATGGTCATTTGTTGAACTTATTATCTGAACATTTCCTAAGGGACTCGTCAATGAGTAGTTAATATAGAAAGGGTTAACAATGGAACATTTTTCTGCCAAAGTTTTTTCCAGACAAGTCCAAAATTTAATCTCAGTAACTGAATGACAGTGCAAAGAACTGATATACTTCATTATTTCACACAAAAAAAATGTTTGCAGTCTTGCAATTGGGTTTTATAAAACTGAAGTTGTTCTTGTTGGAATTGTCTTTAAGTCATGTCTTTCCTATTTTGTGAGTCTTTCAGTTGACTGGTATCATTTCTTTTAATCTCTTTGTTGCCCATACGTGATGTTTAAATTTATATATATACAGACCTTCCCACGAGGAAAACACAGCGAGAGCAGTTATTGGCGCCTGTAATGCAGAAGACGGGTGTAACATGGCACCCATACAATTGTAAGAGGGGTTTTTGCTCAAACAAAAAGTAATTGTGGAATAGACCTATGCAGTGTTCGCCCTGCCGTTAGCCATTTTAGCAAATTGCGAAAAAAAATACAAAGTGGCTAAAATAAATATGCTGGTGGCTAAAAATATGGCTACAGGCAGTTTTCGTGTCCGCGGACTGAACGACAATTTATTGTAAACAAAAGAAATTAACCGGCTAAGCACAAGACGACTTAATGATAATCGCGAGAGCTGACGAGAAAGGGCGATATTACGGATGTGTTCGATTATCTATACCATAGGGTGTCGGTTTCACGCACTGGGCAATTAGTTAATGGTCGTTTAAAGGTCGATTCTTTAGACGCTATCACAATTGAGTAAACATAAATTTATGAAGTAGCTTCTTGTGTAACAAAGGGGCTTTATTTCACGGCGTTTTCAACTAATTACAAAATAGTGAAGTCATATATACGCTCAATTCAATAGCTTCTCACATTTTTATTGACGTTAATGGAGTGGACAGTGTTGAATGTGACAATGAGACTCGGGACATGAAATTAAAGATGGAACTAAACTTAGACAAGATGCAGTGTCAGCCTGCATGAAGTTTGTGTCTGTTCTGGTTGATAATTTGAAAAGTAGATTCGCTGATGACGAGGACTTGGAGATCCTCTCTAGTTTGACCAAACTGTTTGAGCCGTTAATGTGATAAGCATATTATCATAAAGCATTCCAAGCATTTAGTGGATTGTGTGAAACGATGCGCGATGGTGACATTAATGAGGAAGAAGGGAATCAGGAAAGTGTGTAGGATCAAAAGGCACATGGACGATATAGACAATTATGTTCAGTTTGCGATCAGAAATAAAGAACTCTTTCCGATACTTAGTAATTTGGCGGAAATTCAGCACTGTGTACCAGTGTCAACTGTAAATTGCGAACAAGCGTTTTCTACCCAGAATCTTATAAAACGAAGCAACGAAATATACTGTCTCCGGCATATTTGAATGTTGATGTTGTATATTGGTATGACTTATAAGTGCTAATAACATTGAGTAAATAAATGTTTATATCGTATTGCATCTTGCGCTAAGTTATCCCACAGTATGTGGCTAAAAAATTTAAAAAGTGGCTAACAAGTTGCACAAGTGGCTAAAAAAATGGCTACAAAGAATGTCTGGCCAGGGCGAACACTGGACCTATGTCTAGTTACACTTTAATGAGTCATAGTTGAACTGAGATGGTAAAGGATCTAAATAAACCTTAAAATAGTTCAATATTGAACTAACAATTACAGTCGCCATTAGTATTTTGCGAAGAGGGACGGGTGCGATTTTAGCACCCGTCAATTGAAAAGTACGAGTGCGTATGGGTGCGAGAGCAATCAGTCCCGTCTCCTGGGAAGGACTGTATATATATTGTTTTTATTACCACTCGATGCACGCGAATTGTAACAAATTTATTGTGGAATGAATATTAAATATATATAATAATAATATGACACAAATGTGTTAATTTCTTAGTTGATAAGTGTCATATCGACAAACCCAATTAACACATAGATCATTCTGTGTTTATTACATGCCAACCGTCATAAAATCAATTAAATGTAAAATAAGGACTTACAAGTTTAATTCAGAAACAGACATTTTGTCATGTGTGATTATGCTTTTTTTTATAATTCCAGTTTCAAGGTCGAGGCATGCGTCATTTACATCATGTGACGTCAACATCATGTGTATGGTACAAATGTGGCATACAGTAATGACACAGTAATTAAAGGTGGATTATCTCTTTGTAAACATGTATTATATAGTTACCGGGGTATAAAATATTATATCTGAATCGAAGACTCCTGTCCGGAAATGCTTCTATCGATTAATATTAATTTTATTTCGAATATTTTCTGGTCTAAAAAGGTGTGTTTGTTCAGCTAACGAACAATATTGGTTACTGTTAACAGAGACCAGAAATTATATTGTGCAATTTTGTCACAAATAAACGTTAATTATACTCATTATCGCTTATATCTGTGGAACAAAACAGTACAAACAACCAATCTGTGACATTTGACATTCGTTGCGTAGCCGTAGGAACAGCCCAGTGCTCTATATCGCAATCCGGTCTCATCCGAATGGTCGGTTCTAAAAATAGTAACATAAATGGGCCCGATTTAATATTCGAAATAAAATCAATATTAATTGATAGAAGCTTTTCCGGACATAGGACTTCAGTTCATATCTATTATTTTATACCCACGCAACTATTTAAAATTTGTTATTTAAAGAGATAATCCATCTTTAATAATAACCAACCTTATAATTGGAGTTAGCCACCAGATGAGCAGAAGCCGCTTTACCAGATTCCCAAACATTCTGCCAAGCATATATATACACTTCCTTATTAGGGAATGTGGATCGTTTGAAAGGCTGCATATTGTCCTCCATAATCACAGCATCTTGCCATGCCCCCAGAAGCAAGTTATGTTTGTTTGCAATTTTCGCAACACGTGCAACGAAATATGACATTAGATCTCGGAGTGAATCTACTTTCCCAGATTGCACTAGTTTCTGACAAGCTGGCGAGAGTTCCCACGCTTCGTACGGAACCTCGTCTCCTCCCAAGTGGAATATGCGTAGAGGACTTATTCCTTCATGCATTTTCTTGAGTTCAACAATGACTTTTTCAACGAAATGAAAGCTTGATTCGAGTCCAGGATTGATGGAATTATCGTTAAACATCTGAGAACTCAACTTATCAGTTTCGTTAACATCAGTGAGCAGATATTCTTTGGCACCAGACATATCACCTTTTTCCATGAAGCGACGGAATCTCGCTTTCATGGCTATTATTGCAGCGTGGCTGTGACCCGGAATGTCTATTTCTGGAATGACTTCTATATTACGATACTTGGCGAAGGCCAGAATGTCTCGATAGTCCGACACAGTATAGTAACCACACCCGAGGGAAGCAGACATCGGGCCTGATCCAAGCTGAGGTAGAATGCAGGATCTTTCAGATAAATCGTGTCCTCGTTTGGCGCCAACCTAACATAAAAAAAAAGAAACATGACTATAAGTATAACAGGGTTAACACAAGGGGGATTGGGGAATGGGACCCCTGTAGCCGCTGCAGGAAGATCTCAGGCCATGAAACCAACTGCAAATATCTAATATTCATACTCACACTCTGGTGCCTAATAATAGTGTCAACATGATTATTAATTTTGGAAAAAATTCCGAATGATTACTATTATATAGCATTGAGATATAGAGTGAAATTGCCATCACTATCAGTGTCCCTATTATTAATTTCAGCCTAAATCTCCACCCATCACGATTATTAGGCACCTGAGAGTAAATCAGCCCATAACTTTAGACCAGTTTCTTAAAATATGTGGAAATAGAAGTGGATTATTCAAAGAATCTCAATTAACTGGGTTTTTATTTTTGACAAACTGAAAGGTTTACACGACCAGTTCATACTGGGATAGCAACATGTGTTTTTGACAACGTAATTGCGACGTAACCAGGCATGATCAAACATGTTGCTTTTAGCGATATACACTTTCACAATAAGCCAATAACTATTGATGTGTGTCTCCTTAAAAAGTATCTTTTTCAATAAAATGGTCCACTAGTGGACAACTTTGGCAAATAAATTAGAATTATTTTCTTTTACCGTTCACAGGAGATTTTATTTAGATGGAGATATCTATGGATCAGGTAGGAATATATCAGAGGGGAAATATATGCTTGGGGAAAAAGGGCCCTAAACGTGACACACTGCCTCTCTAGCCTGAATATAAATATAAGATAATTATTCTCAGTGTTATCATCCTGCGACTATTTATTTTAGAGCCAAATCTAAAGACAAGCCTTGAAATAGCGAGTCTGTCATTTGCAGAATGAGGTCCCAAGAGGTTGAATATAGTGACACTACCCCTCACAGCAGGCTAGCATCACTAAATTCACCCTCTGGGGACCTCATTATACTTAGGCCTCATCTTCTGGGGAGTATATATAGTCTCAATTTTTTTTTCTCAAACATTGTTTTTAGTTACTTTTTCCCTTCTGTTCAGTCTTCTGCCCTACTTTGCAGAAGATATACATGTAAGGCATAGGGTGAACATCACATCACATCTTCATCTAGAGAACTTTTTATTTTATTCTTGGCCTCCCATAGCAGTTGAGGCCTTAGAAGCAGAATGATGCTTGCCCAATGTGCGGAATAGCATCACTAAATTCACCCTCTGGGAACCTCATTCTGCAAATTACAGACACTATTTCCAGGCTTGTCTAAATATCTTCAAATGGAACACTAACGTGTAAAAACAATTTCTGTTCTGTCTATTTAACCCTGAGGTTCATGATGGGGGCTGTGCTGGTGCAGCATTAAAGATCCTGCGTCTCTTATATATGCAAGTCTCATATGAAGAGCCTTAAATATACATGTGCGATTTCACTGGCTTACAATGTCAAAGTAAATATTGTAAGGCCAAAGTATTCTCTTATGCGAGGCTCCTATGGTATAAGAGAATGCATCAGCACAGGGTTTTTGCAAAATTTCAGGAAGCTCCAGTCACGGAAGAGTTAAATCATTGGAACAACCGAAGTAAAATACTGTGGATGGTGTACATATATATACTACATAGTATTTACATAGCCTGTGTCTTACATTAAAGGTGTACTGTCCACTAAATCCGGCCATTTATGAGACCATCTCCTTTTATGTTCAACAGAATATATGCAACAAATGAATGAATTTGAGCCATGAATTATTGCAAAATACACTCATGTGCTCTTGATGCAAACCACATGGTAATTATATGAAAATGAATTTATGACTCCAGTTTGGTAATTGGTCAACTGCCAATTGGGTCATGTGTCTTATATCCAAATAAAAAACACCATAACACAAACCAACATCACATCTTGTTGACCTAGATGACAATAAAGTGCTTAATAGAATAACTGGGAAATAATATAAATATATAAAAATAATAAGGAAAAAGCTACAGTAATGCCCTAAATAATCAACCCCTTAACCACAGCAGAATTATGGGTAACTTTTCAGGATTTAGTCGAAAATATGGCTTGTTGCCATTCATCGGAAAGCTCTCACTGAGAGCTTTCCGATGAATGGCAACAAGCCATATTTCCGCCTAAATCCTGAAAAGTTACCCATAATTCTGCTGTGGTTAAGGGGTTGATTATTTAGGGCATTACTGTATATAAATATAAGAAATGAATGTAGTTTGAATGTGTTTTATTGCGGGTGATTTCACAGTGTCCATTTGAGCACATTCAGTGTGAACCGTGACACACTAAACTACATTAATTTCTTAACCCTTTGAGTGCCAGGTCCGATTTTTGTATCAACCCATATACCCTGTGCCAATGCATTCTCTTATATATGCGAGTCGACCATAGGTCGCCTCGCATATATAAGAGAATGCATTGGCTTAACAATTTTTTTTTTTTTTTTATTTTTTTTTACAATTTTTACAATTTTAATATATTTTATTATATTCTTTAACAGACTTATTGTGTAGGTTTAGAGCCGATAATATCGGCCCCTGGCACTCAAAGGGTTAAATATAAGATTAGCATATCTGAAAAATAATCTTGTACATATATTCATGACAATGAGATTCATGAAGCTTGTTGTCAGATCAACCATTTCTGGGCTGAGTGAATTGACTACCATTTCCTGTGGATAAAACCCATACTATTACCAAATATAAAAGCTAATTGGATTTTACCTCTGTGAGTTCTTCCAGACCAGGGATTTCGAGTCGCCATCCCTCATCATCCGTCAGATGAAAATGAAACTTGTTCAACTTATACATTGCCATGATGTCCAAAATTTTCAAAATCTCGTCTTTCTCATAAAAGTTCCTTGAAACGTCAATATGCATTCCTCTGTAGTCGAACCTTGGTGCATCAGTGATGCGAACATTCGGAATATTACCGTTCCTCATCAAACTGAGAAACGATTGTATCCCATAAAACACTCCAGCAGCCTTGACTCCTGTGATGATTATTCTGGACTCAACTGTATCCACTTCCAGCTTATATGCTTCATCATGACTCTTTGGAAGATTCCCATTTTGGGTCACATCAAACGTACCAGTTCTCAAATAAATGGTGCAGCGATTATCACTTATGTTGCTTTCTGTCATGATCTTCACATTTATCTTCTCTGTAAGAATTAAGAAGACATGTTCTATACTAAGAAACAGATTGTATAAAGTACCAGTCTTGTTAATTAGCATCGGCTACCAGCTGAGCTGAGGCAAAATTAAATTTTGTCAGCTGTTATTTAGCTGAGGCAAGTTTCAGAACCCGCCAATGTTTTGAGCATAAATTGAGACAAATTGCTGCAGATATTGTCTTACTGTCGCACTGTGGCAAGCCTTGAAATAGGGTGTCTGTCATTTGCAGAATGAGGTCCCCAGAGGGTAAATTTAGTGATGCTACCCCACATAGCGGGCTAGCATCACCAAATTCACCCTCTGGGGACCTCATTCTGCTTACACCTCAGCAGAATGAGGTTCCCAGAGGGTGAATTTGGTGATGCTAGCCCGCTATGCAGGGTAGCATCACTAAATTCACACTCTGGGGACCTCATTCTGCAAATGACAGACACACTATTTCAAGGCTTGCACTGTGGAAGTCTGCAGACAACAAATATTCATTGTTGAATGCCAAAGACTATTGATAATAAGGACTATCTTGATAATCAGAAATTTTAAGCCAGGTCCAACAAATTCTGCCATGATAATCGACCAACGATGCAGTTCTTTGGCATTTGGTCTTGGGAAATTTAAGCTTATTAACTGAGCTAAAGTACATTAACACAAAGTCTCGTTAGTTATACCATATTGGAAAGAATCTAACAGAGAACACTGTTTATTGCTACATGCTACAGAGAAAACAGATGCATTATTTCATTTAGAGAAGATAATTTATTCAATTCTTCAATAAGTTTTCATATCAAATCAGTATATGGTTATTACATAGATATATCCACTTATTTTGATCCAATCCAATGCAATTAATAGTTTTAATTTTGGATTTGAAGATACATGTACCATCAATCACGCTTAATTGCAAGTGTTGGTGCATGGCTTTTCTTATGCAATTAACTGAATATGCAAATAGCCGAAATTACTTAAAACCCACACCAAAAACATTGTACACTACGAAATTCCATTCAAACCCTGGAAAAAATGTCATAATTTTTGTTATTGCTTCTTTTATTGTTGGGTGGCGTTCACCATGCTTACACTATTCATAATCATTCATATAAATGTAGAATTGAACATTTACTGTGCCCATGGAACACTACCATTGTCAACATTCTGTATCGGGAGTTGTAATTTTGGACAGAAATAAATACTCAATTATTCTTCAAACATGACTTTTATATGTTAAGTGTTGAAATGTGTGGGCAAGATTAACCCCGTGCAAAAACAAGACAGTCAAAGACTGTGGGGTCGCTCACCAGACTGCAAAGACTGATAAGACTGGGACTTTGGAGACCATAACAGTTAGAACTTTTCATAATCACTTTAAAAAAGTAGATCTAAACAGGATATGTAGATAGAAAGGCTTCATGTACCAAATGTACGCTACTGATCACCCCCCTCCTCCAGCTCATGTCCCTTCCCGACCAGGCTCCAGACTCCCAAGTCTTAGATTGGCAACTGTCATCTCAAAATTTCTCTATTGTTGGAAATTTCCAATCTCACAAGCACCTTTTTATAAAACTATTTAGACATGTTTGAAGCCCAATTATCCATGGACCCAAAAACAGCATATATGTATGTCAGATTAATCAGTCAAGTAGTTCCAAGGTAGATGTTTTAATGAATTTTAATGATCTTATTAGACACAAAAGTGTTAAGTCCCCATAGCCCCGTCATTTCTTAACAGGTTGCCTTATGTTAACAAATCTGAATCTCAGTCACCAAAGGATCCTCCATTCTATAATGTAAGCTAAATAGTCCAACCTCTCTTGAGAAGACATTTTAAGTATTACTATAGAGGCATACAGTTATGTCTCGGGTCCCACCCTATATCTGATGGTAGATGAGAAGAAGTCGTTTTTAAGAATTACCATGGAGGGCAAGAGTTATGGCCCTGGCTTCACAACCATTTGAAAGAGTGACCTCATTTGAACAAATCTGAATGTGAATCACCTAGGGAAAATCCACACCAAATATGAACCCATTCAGTCTTATGATCTACAGAAGATGTTCACAGAATTGTTGACAGATTGATGGACGGACAGAAAGATGAACAGGTGACAGATGAGAAGTGATGACCATAGCTTCGTCTCAGGTGAGGTCAAAAATTACATTTCATTGAACAAATCTGTAAATCACCTCCCCAACACTGTGGGGACATCCCTGCAAGAATATGACATTATCTTATTATACCAGTAGCGTACAGCATAGATACAGGTAGTGTGGGTGGGGTCTCTGCCTCTATTTGAACAAACATGAATCCCCATCTCTGATATCTATTCATCTTATAATTATAAACATTCGCTTTTAAGAGTTGAAGTTAGGGCTGGACGATATTAACGAAAATAAAAACCGCGATTTTTGGAAATTAAAACCGCGGTTAACGATATAATCGCGGTTTTTTAAAACATCAGATACTAGTAACTTAAACAGTTTCTCACTGTTCGCTAGAATCACATCATTGTCATTAATTTTGACAAGTTGACGTCAATAATAACATACACAACCTTTCAACCAGTGACAACCTCATGCTCGATCGATATTCGGAATGAAAAGTAAATTCACCGGTTAAATTCCGCTATTCGGACAATTTCTTTCCGGTGACTTGACAAATTCTGGTATATACCGATAATTAATAAAACCATTATCTAGTCTATGCCAAAACTAAAAGTGTTCTATACTATATAGTATCCTTTTCTAACTCGGTATATTCAACTATGTTGAGCAAATACATATGTTGTTCCCGATGACACTTGCATCGCTTGACAAATGGAATATGGTTTACCGTCAAGACAAAGTCCACACACACACGTAGTACATAACTTTTGGAATTCGGCCAAGCAAGGACACCATGTATTTTGGGCGGGTTTGAAGCCCTAATTCTATAATATTGGTTTTAACCAATCGCCGTGAGTGGTTTCTTCTAGACGAGAAGGGGGCGGTATCTTCGCTCATTTACTATTTTGATTGACGGTGCATGTGCATCATTGTACTGAAGGAAGAGGCGTGGCAAAACTGACATTCATATTGATCTATCACCCGATCAGTCTTCAATCATTTGGTGAATTCTCTTGTAATAAAAAGTACGCAGGGAAGTCGGAGGGACGTATTCGGGGTTTTCATATCCCCCTAATTTCGTTAGTCGTCCTAAACGTTGTTTACTATGATTATTGAATATTGAAAAAGTCAGGACACAGGGATTTAGTTGGAATTTAAAACTTAAATAACTCGATTTAGGCTTGAGTTAAACTATTTGTTTGTATACGCTTATGATGGTCTGGCACCCTCTATTGCCGACGATATTACGATTATTTTAGTTTAGACGATATTACTGACGATATTGAAATATTAACCGGGTATTGACGATTAATCGGGAAACCGCCCAGCACTAGTTGAAGTTAATTGATTTTCCAAAAAGGCCCCCATTGGAACAGAGCTAAACATGCCACCCAAGGACCCTGCATACACAAATATAAGCTAAATAGACTTGATGGTTCTTGAGTAGTAATAGTTGTTAGAATTACTATGGAGGGAAAACGTTATGGCCCTGGCATCCCTCCTATTTGACCTGATGAACTTATTTGAACAAATCTGAATGTAAGTCACATACAGGTAGGGAATTCATATAGATCTCGAGAAGAAAACAATTGTTGATGGATGGATGGACAGAACAATGGATGGAAGAACACTCCGACAGACCAACAGATTTAATCCAATATACCCCCCCCACTTTTTTGTCCATAATAAGGTATAATGAGGTCACATAGCTAAGTGGTTAAGAAAATAATACTGGAACAGCCAAGCGTGAATTTAGTGTGTCTGAGGTCCCAAAAGGGTGAATGTAGTGATGCTATTCTGTAAGGTAGGCTAGCATCACCAAATTCACCATCTGGGAACCCAATTTTACTTAGTCCTCAACTGCTATGGGAGACCTAGGGACAGACAGAAGTTCTCCAGCTGAAGTTGGTGACATTACTGACATATGACAGTATGAGCACCCATTTGACACCTCAATTATGCATTTTAAAATCTGAACAGAAGGGAAAAGAGCTGCTAAAAATGTCAATTTGAGACTCTAGATACTTCCCAGAAGATGAAGCCTAAGCAGAATGAGGTCCTCATAGGGTGTATTTGGCGATGCTAGCCTGCCATGCAGGGTAGCATAATTAAATTCACCCGCTGGGAACCTCATTCTCCAAATGCCAGACACACTTAAAGCTCTGAGAAAAGGAATTTAATCTGATATTAATGACCAGTGTAATGTAAACAATGATGGTGCTACTGACAACTTTAGAAAACAAATGTACAACACCATTAATCCCATTTAAATTATGAATGACATGAATACACTCCCGGGGACTCTGCCTATAGCTACAGAAGTTCTCTTATATATCTATCTGGCCCTGATTATAAACAACATGTGTCATGTCTGTCAGTTCAGAGCAGAGTTGGCTTGTAATGGAATGCACAGATACTAGTATTAAAAGGAATTTACTGAACATTTCTGTACATCTGTCTGTTCATCTTTTCTCCCAAACCCCTGATTTCAACCAAATTTAGTGGGGAGACTAGATGTACCCACCCCCCGAAGATGTAATGTCACAAGTTCTTCAAAATTTTAATTAAATGTTTTTTATTTTATTTAAATAAAAAATATTTTATTTAATAAAAAAAATATTTCTTAAAAATAAAATATAATAATTTAGTTTTTTTGGGTTAAATTGAGCAATAAGTTAAATCTAAAAAAAAAATATTTCTTCAGATTTATGTCCATAGCCCCACCCACATTTGACCCAGTGACCTCATTTGAAATCTGAACCACAGTCACCCAAGGTACCCTCATACCAAATATGAACCCATTCGGCCCGACAACTTCAGAAAAGAAGTCGCTTTAAGAATTACTATGTGGAAAAATAGTTATGGTCCTGACATCAAAACTATTTGACTTGGTGACCTCATTTGAACAAATCTGAATAAGAATCACCTAGGGAACATCCACACGAAATATAACCCAATCAGTCTGATGAAGACGGACGGACGGACGGACGGACGACGAGTGATGACTATAGCTCCACCGGAGACTTCGTCTCAGGTGAGCTAAAAAGTTGACAAACGGACGGACGGACAGACGGACGGACGAGGAGTTGGCTAGTGTATTTGGTGATGCTAGACTGCTGTGCAGGGTAGCATAACTAAATTCACCCTCTGGGGACCTCATTCTGCAAATGCCAGACACACTAAATTCAGGTTAGAGAACAATAATTTGTTTTTATCTTATTTTAATAACACACACTGACATGAGTGCTAGCTAAGCATCAGTTCACACCTGTCAGCCTGATAAACATCTCAATTGATGACTGTGTGTGTATTTATATTAACTCTCTCTGTCTGTAGCTAATACAATTGACTTAATCTGCTGGTGGGAGAGATCCTGTGAGTTAGGAGATGAGATAGGGTGGAATGCTGTTGGTTGGGGGCAGGGTGTGGTTCTGGGTCATGTGGGGGGAGGGTGATAATTTTTTTGTTGTATGTTAAATTGATCAAGGAGTTCCTGAATTTTTTATTTTTTATTTTGGAATTATGGCCCTGGCTCCACCCCTATTTGACCCAGTGACCCTATTTGAACAAATCTGAACCCCAGTCATTCAATGACCCCCCATACCAAATATAAACTAAATCGGCATAATGGTTCTAGACAAGAAGTCGTTATAAGAATTACCAAGGAGGAATATAGTTATGGCCCTGGTTTCGCAACTATTTGACACAGTGACCTCATTTGAACAAATCTGAATGACAGTCACCTAGGGAACATCGACACCAAATATGATCAAAATGCAAAAATGTAATTTTTTTGTTTTTAGAGTTATGTCCCTGGCTCTGCCCCTATTTGACCCAGTGACCCAATTTCAAATCTGATTCCCAGTCACCCAAGGTCCCTCTCTCAGTACCAAATATAAGCTAAATCGGCCCAATATTTTTTTAGAAGAAGTCATTGTAAGAATTACTATGAGTTATGGCCCTGGTTTCTCAACTAATTGACTGGGTGACCTCATTTGAACATATCTGAACACCAGTCACCCAAGGACCCTCCATACCAAATATTAGCTAAATCGGCACAATGGTTATGGACAAGAAGTTGTTGTAAGAATTACTATGGGGGAATAGAGTTATGGCCCTGGTTTCGCAACTAATTGACCCAGTGACCTCATTTGAACAAATCTGAATGAGAGTCACCTAGGGAACATCCACACCAAATATGAAGCAATTCGGTATGATGGTTTCAGAGGAGATGTTTAAAAAAAAGTTGACGGACGGACGGATGGACGGACGACAGACGAGGAGTGATGACTATAGCTCCACCGGAGACTTCGTCTCAGGTGAGCTAATAAAAAAGCAAAAACTCTTGCAGTGATGCTGATAAATTATATTATAGAGTAAATGGTGCCATTATGATTATCAGGTTGATGCATTACTTAATGGAGCCAGCGACCAGTCTAGAGGTTTCAAATTGAGAGCAGTCACTTCTCCTTATATGTTTATTAGGGAGAAGTGGACACTTATAAAATAGAAGTCATAAAGGCTGAATATCTATTAACACCCCAACATCTAATATGATTCAATACGATAACTTTAGAATCGATAATGTAAACAGCGTCATTTGCCCCTCATATGGTTTATTGAACTTATTATCTGAACATTTCCAAGGGAACTACTCGTCAATGAGTATTTAGTAAATGAAGTATTAATGCTGCTTTGCTAAATATAAAATATTCACTTAGGAAATGTTCAGATAATATGTTTTAAAAAACTGCCTTTTTTATCTTATTATCTGAACATTTCCCACATTGAAGTTAGTGTTGAAACGATTAGCGATTTTAAGGAATCGAGTAGTCACCAGAGGTAATCGACTACTAGTCGACTGGTCGGACTACTTCTAAGAGTTCCCGTTTCTATGCCCATATGACGAATAAAATGGGCCATGTGACATCGCAGTTTTGAGTATCCAACTCTTCGTTTCAGAACGTTCAAACGGAACTATATAATCTCCCGTTTTACCCATGAGTCTCCCAATTTGATGTCTTAAACCCGGCTCTCCTGCAACCTCCATATAATCTCACGGTTTGGGGAATGCAGGTAATAAAAACATTTTATTTAAACAAAATTGTCGCAGGTAACAAGGAAATAAATAGGCAAGATTTAGTCTCGTTCGTAAGTCTCGCTAACGAGATGTCCGTTGTGTTCTATTGTCTCTCTGAATACTGGCGCCTCATGTCGCTGGGGAGGGGGGTATGGGTATTAGAATCTACTCAGTTACTAAGTTGACTTTACCAGCTTGACTTGTCGCGAATTATGTTTCGTATATCATTGTTGCTATTTTGTTTCATCATTACTCTAGTATTACACGTGCCACAGTGAGAAGTTATCACTGGTCAATTGCGTCACATCAAACTAGACAGTGTTCAGTCGGCAGCGACACTTCATGTCTTTGATGATCAACATAAAAGAAACCGCGCCTACACCTGCATACATTGGGTTCTGTTGAGGTCATGGAGTTCACCACCCGTGCATGACTGATGGCAGTGACATCGTTAAAGGAACAATGCAATAAGGCTTTAAGAAGTCAATACCGGTATGTGTTAACTGTTACATATTACGTGATAATATGGCATTGCAATGGCACTGCTGTCATGATAGCACATAGGTAGTGCTTTTTACCAACTAATCAAATAGCAGATTTCGGGATCGACTAATTTAATAATCGCGTCGACTTCGACTAGTCGATTAATCGTTTCAACACTAATTGAAGTATATGAATCCTTCTGTCATGTATTATCTTTTCATCTATCTGTCATCTGCTTATATTATCTGAATCAATCCAGATGAATAATAGATTATACCATTGTGCACTTTCATAACTGAATGGGAAAATCCATTTAGTAAAAAGGGTTAAATCACTAAAGGTCATTATTATTCGATGTAAAGAGACCCCTACCTGCTAAGTACGTTGCTTCAGCATTGAGGCTGTCCTCGCTTGGTATCACAATTCTCCAGTTACCAGCATGCATATCTAGCATATCACCATCATCAACCTCTATGGACATGGGTGTGGGAATAATCAACTTGTCTGCCTTTCCTGTATTCTCAAATGATTCATTCTTCTCAAACCTAACTTCAGGAGTAAACGGGTCATAAGTGTCAAATCGCCTCTGCCCAGATGCGAGGACATAGTCGAATCGTTTCCATTTCTCAGGAGTGTTAAAAGGCTCAACGAAATCAAGGCTTTCCGAGGTAGTACAGTCAATCACAGTTGGCTCTGTTTTATCCCCTTTCAAGTACCAATTTGGTAAAATATCCATCCGACAGACTGAATAAAACTGAGCTTTAAACAAAACATCTATAGACTCCCCGCAGTCGAGTGCTTTGAATTTCTCGCTCGGTTCCATCTTGAAGAAGTACCCGTTTATGTGGTTAATTTTCAACCCACAACCTTCAATTATCACTCCGTCTGGATCGGGCAAGATGCTTGGCTCGATAAGCCTGATATGGCAAAAATATATCGTCCATTTTCCATATTCCAGTGGAATCGAGCTATTGTTGGTTAAGGTTAGGCACACACTGTAGACTGAGCGACCATCTTTGAGGTTATCTAGTACTCTGTACTTGATATCCAGGTGCTTTGCCCATGTATCAATAGCCTTTTGAGTGATCTGCATATTGAGTTGTTACAACATATCAGTTATATTCAGGATATCTGAAATGAGATAGAAGTAACTGATTAGTGTTCAGTATAGCTGAATTGGTCATTCCAAGTTTGTGCAGACCAGAAAATTATTTTGGCCAATGTTTGTGCTATTTCTAAATTTGTTGGGACCATTTTAAAGAAACTTTGGCCCAATTGAAAAACTAAATATTAGATCGCTGAGAAACCGAAACTGTAAATAACTGGGGGGGGGGGGGGACGTGCCAATGGGGTGGGGGGGGGAGGGGGAGGTATTGTAGGTGTCTCACCCCCAACTTAGTTAACAATTTTTAACAGTTTGAAAGTTCCAATCTGGAAACAACATTATTAGTAAAAAAATTCACACCAACAACAGGTTGAAATTGTTCTTGTAATTTTATTTTCCAACAGTTAGTGAGGAATGGTCATCAGTCGGAAATGTTCCAACCTCATGGTGTGTCACATGTAGGTTGGAAATTTCCAACACTTGGGAAGATTGTGTCCTGGACTCCTGGTCCCTTGTGACCCCCCCCCCCCCTGTGGCCAGTGGAGGTGTCAGGTTGGAAATTTTTCAACACTTGGAAAGCTTGAGACCATTCTAGATGCTATAGGATTTTGTGATTTTCATGTTCATATTTCAAAATGTTCTCACACCTTGCCCAACTATATATGATTGGATTTTCAGGTTCATATCTCTAATTTGTATTATACACATGTACTGACAGAATTAACCATGGTCCGCCCAGTGCATGATCACAGGTCTACTGATCCATTCAGAATAGGCTATCATCCAGCATTAGAGGTGTTCAGGGTAATTAAATACAGGACATTAATAGTGATATCATCGATATCAATATCCATACCAGCAGCTACAATATATGGTGTCAAAAAAAGTATCGCGATATTACTAAATACCGAAATACTGTGAACCCCTAGAAGTGTTGTGAGGTTTTAGAATTTACGTTTCGGTTTCGGTTTTTTTCGGTAAAAAACCTCGGTTTCAGTTAGCAATCACTTAACATAATAGCAATTAGTCCAACACAACTGGACAAAACAGGCACTACCAGTTACAGAGGGTCATAATAAGTTTGGGAACAGCTTGCTCTGTTGCTAAATCATGAACTTTAATGAGAATGTGAGATAAAAGTCATATATTGAACCATAAAGTTTAAGCAAACACAAAATAGTAGTGCCCGACTGACCATATTTCCAGACGCTGACTCAAACTTTTTTCCAACTATACACAAATATTTCCACCATACCAAAATCAAAACATAAAAGGGAAATGCAAATACAGCGACGTTTCATGCATACAAGATGAAGTCCCGTGTGACTTATATATTGGTACCGATATCGTTTAAAGACAATTAAGGCCGTGGTATTCAATCAGTTAGGGTGTAGCAAGTGCGACATGTGCCCAGTTCCTCGACAATGATGACGTAATTACGCGTTTGATGTTCCCGCTCAGTTTGTGGGTTAGAGATACCGTTACGTGCAAAAATAACTGCCGTGACCAACAAGACGCTGATAAGTGCACGTACATGTATACACGGCAATTGGCCGGCTCAAATTCGTAATATTTCGTTGAACGTTATAGATAAAAGTTCAATTTTTTGGCCGATTAGCCGGGAGAATGAAGTTTCAGAAATTGCAGTTCTAACTACCGACTTTATTTCCGCACGGAACGAAATGTTTCGTCAAGCACACGCCATCAATTCAAATAAAGTGCACACTTATTCTAAGACAGTTGACAATAAAGGTGACAAAAGTCAACGACCTACTGGACCATTTCCCACGTGGTATAACATTTCTTTTCGTTCGCATTCTCATTTTTACAACGACATGCTTCCTCATTTCAGTTTCGTTTGGCAACTCAATGACGCTTACGATATTATAACAACACATATCTGAGACGAAATGGACACATCCCGATATATAATTGATCAGAGAGGTCGATTATTTGACAACACTATCAACTAATAATTCGATCCAATTGAAAAATAAACATACAAAAAAAAAAACGTAAAGTCGGTTGGGGCAGAATCACGTCGGTCGGTTTCAGTCGGTATTTTTTAAAACCGAAACCGAGTTGTTTTCTCGGTTAACCGCACAACACTAACCCCTAGTCCATAGTCTGTTACATCCAACTGAAGCAAACATGATGTACACTCCCAAGTTAGTAAAATTCCTTTGCACATTATGTAATTTTACAACTGATACCTCAAGCTTTCCCAATGTTGCAAAGATCCAACATTACATGCCCCCTTTTTAAATTTGAATCTCAAATCTCAATGGGCCCTATACACCAAATGCTATTTCTCAACTTGTCAAACCTATTTGAAAAAATCTGTAACCCAGTCACCCTAACAAATTATGTCCCTGGCTCCACCCCTATTTGACTTCGTGACCCCATTAAAAAAAAACTGTATCCCAATCACCGAAGGACCCTCAATACCAAATATAAGCTAAATAGCCCTGATGGTTCTTCAGAAGAAAATGTTTTAATTACAATGGTTGGAAAGAGTTATGTCCCTAGCTACGTCACTTTTTGACAGGTGACCCCATTCAATCAAATATGAATCCCTGTCACCTAGGGACCATCCATACCAAATATGACTCAATTCTTCGTCTCAGCTGAGCTAAAAAATCCCCCACTCTCTCATCCAGTTTCCCATATGTAAAACAGGTACCAGTATTTAATTTTAATGGCCTAACTGTCAGATTCACACTTGGGAGCAACACTAGTCTCTATGAATATACCAAGAATTTGGATTGAAACTAGTTAGTTATCATAAGCTATTCTGAGCCATAGGTCATTTATATACAAACTCTCTACCAGGCATAGAGTTCTAGGATATCAATCAACAGGGTTGTCACATAAAGCAGATTTAATATCAATTATAACTGCTGTGCATTGTTTTGTAAACACTGAAGAATAACTGTTATTTCAATAATCACTTTTTAATCGCCAGCAGTGTGACTTCTATAATCTATATGCTGTTAAGTAAACATTATGTGTTCTCATGCACCCTCATGGCATCAGTTTTCATTTTTTTGAACAAGTTAAAAAAACATTGAGCAAGGAGTTAAATCAAAATTTAAAAAAAACATTTAATAATTTGAAAAATAAAAATGTTAAAAAAAAAAAATAATATATATTTTTTTTTAATTGGTCAAGGAGGTCAATCTAAAACATTTTTTTTATATAAAAGTTATGTCCTTGACTACGCGAATATTTGACTTGGTGGCCCCATTTGAACAAATTTGAATTATGCAGTCACACAAGTCATTTTAAGAATTACTATGGAGAGAAAGAGTTATGGCCCTGGCTTTGCAACTATCTGACCGGGTGACCTCATGTCAACAAATCTGAATGTGAGTCGACTGGGGAACATCCACACCAAATAATGAACCCATTCGGTCTTATGCCATTATGGGGAGAAGATGTTTTAAGAATTGTTGATGGATGGACGGATGGATGGACAGATGATAGACGATAACTATATCTCAGGTGAGTTAAAAAGTCTATAACTATATTAAAAAAAACTCAGGCAGTGGGGGAGGGGAAATGCATTGCCATTGATCAGGTCGGGAGGGGGGAGATAAACTAGGTTATCTTCCCCCAAGCGTGAAGATGTGAGGGGGAGATGTCGTAGCACACCTGGTAGTGGTATAGTATTTTCATTAGTAAGAGTACCGTACTTAAGACTGGTAAGTCTGTTCTCGACTTCACGGTCTTCAGCCTAAAGCTGCATTAGCACAGGGTTATAATCAATTTAAGCTTAAGTGGTCAAATACTACCGGCGTACCGCATCTGCCCTGGGCCTAACTACCCGGTACTTCACTGTCTTCAGTCCAAAAATTTAAATTTCATATTCATGAGCCATGACAGGGAAGTGGCATATAATTTAAAGATTGCCACAACCAAACAAACAAATCAGGCATTGCCATTTCAGTCATCTGAAAAAAAGTAAAATTGATTGTCAATAAAATGAATAATTATCTTTATGAAGTCTGATTCTGAAGACCAAGAAAATTGCTAATTTAAAAATCGTAAATTGTATTGTAATTTTTATGCGTGTACCCATCGTCATCGACAGCTGACCGATGATCGAAATTAGGGAATCCTAATTTAGAGGCCTGGTATAAGATATGAGTTTATCAATAATTAAGACCTTTTCAGAGACAATTAGTAAAAACTTTTGCTCTATTTTTCGCTGGAGAATAAGGGAGATAATTAAGAACCGCCGGATAAAATTTGTATCCGGTGTTCCGACAAATAAGTATTTGATGTCAAATGTATTTTTCGTACAAGAGAAGGATAATTATGACAATCACACGATTCCGTTAGATTGTAATAGTGCTATCGTAAAAGTATGAAGTTCTTCAAGTTCAACATTCTTAAATAAAATCAAGAAAAATATAACAAAATGACTCACTGACAAATCTATCAAGGATGGCCTCCAAAGTGGCCGCTAATTATTGATTAGTCCCCCGGACTATAAACATTGCCATCGCTCTGACCGGGACTAAAATAGAACAGTGCAAGCTGATTGGCTGAAGTGATTTGTGTGTTGTGTTCAAAGACCCACATTTGACTAGATTCTGCCAGAAAAAAATATCAAAACATATTATTTTGATATCCTACTCAGTATTTATGAATAGATATTTTAAATATGTAAACTATTTTTGCAGAACACACGAGGCAACGTATTGTGTTTTGATGGGCATCCCAGTGTTGCTGTTGTCTCTCCGTTGTTATATTTGGATTGATGACGCAAATGACGTCATCTACTTAAAGATGGCGATAGTCCGTACTGGTCTCTTATGGGAGGGCACGTCACAGAGCAATAGCACCATAGAGTTTTACATATGAGCCAGGGACGAGTCTACCGCTAACTATAGGCCTATCGTGTGTGACTAAACACCACCCGGACAGCGCCTGCAGTGTCAAGGAGTGATTTTATTAATAGTGCGGGTGTCATGGAAACCCACAATGGACGGGTACTGTGGCCACACATAAATGCCACTATTAACTTTGAAAATGCTGCCACTGCCAAATATGTTTGCCGCAAATGAACCTAATAGCCCAGACCGACCCTGCAGAGTCTAGGTGTAATTTTAGTGCCAGAACAGTATGGGGTGTCATGGAAACACACACATGCACGGACATGCGTCACGGCAACACATACATGTCGCCATTAACCCTAACTTGCCAGACTAGCCCGAACCAATCCTGTGGTGTCTATATATGGGTGATTTTAGTGACCATAACAGTGCGGGGGTGTCAATGTCATGGAAACCCACCCTCACATGGATGGTGGTCGAGGTAGGGTCCTGCGAATATTCGATATTCGATTCGAGATTCGATTCGAAAGTCAAATTCGATTCGAAATTGCCAACTCGAAATTTTGAATATACACTGGTGGAAAAGTAGGCTGTTTACGGACATCGATCTTAGCTGTTTTTGTGCCATTTAATTACAGAAAATGATGTATATATGCACCTTATAATTCTTATTATCCATCGCGATTATATATATTAGATATAAGTATAGCCAGCAATTAGCCACTATAGGACTACTAAATACGCTTGAATTCTAGCTTTGAACATGGTAGCCAAAAGCTCGGAGATCACCGATGGACCGACAACGCGCGTGAATAATAATAGCTATGAGACTGAGCAACCGCTAGCGTTATCCGCCGTCTATCCATCTCAGATCTGCATTATGTAGTATAGCTGAGAATTTAAACAACACGTGTTCCCGGCATCGAAAAGTGCATTTTGGCGATGTTTTCTTCTGAAGTTTACTTTCAATTTCTGAGCGTTCTTTGACACTTGACAAAATGCCGTCGTTATTCATGTTTATTTTAAACATGATAAAGCTGCATGTATAGTGCAGGGATGTACACGTGAGATGAATGCAACCTGGTGTATAAATTGCAGGCATCTGGGACAATAAACCATCTATGGAATCATCTGTCCAAGAAGCATCAAACACTACATAATCAGGCTACCCTGCGACTGTTGTTGCATCTTCAAGTTTCTAACAATGGGTGATTCCGAATGTCGATTTGAAATTTTGCATGTACATGCAAACTGTACAAATTTCGCGTGATTTTAGTTTAGTGGTTATATATTAATCGTCGTGACGGCCGCATGGACATTTTTTTTAAATCTACCTTTTTTTCTCGACAATTATCATTTGAAGTTAATAGTATTACAAACGACAGTTCATCGCCACATTAGTTATGATGGAACTTCGTGCATGTAGTTGATAGAACGTTTCACAAATCGTCTAATCGTTGACAAAACATGCCCAATTGAGAATGCAACACACAGATATGATTCGATTCGATATTCGATTCGATATTCGATTCAATTTCCAGAATTCGATTCGATATTCGATTCGATCAAAATCTCCAATTCGCAGGACCCTAGGTCGAGGCCACACAGACGTACCACCATTAAGCCCTAACTTTGCCAAAATTGCAATTTTGTCTAAACACTGCCGGGAATGCTCTTGTGGTTATGTTTTCAGCAAATGAAACTGACAGCCCAGACTTCCCATGTGCATGGCGTCTAGGGGTGATTTTAGTGGCCATAACAGTGTCATGGAAACCCACACATGCACAGATGGTGGTTTGCGGCCACACAGAAGTGCCACTATTAACTCTGAATAGGTCACTCTCACCGGTTTTCTGTGACAAAGTTACCCAGGTTCCTGAAATTGTGATAAAGTTACCCAGGTTGGAGAGAATTGTGATAAAGTCACCCAGGTCAAGCAAATCTCACAATAAGAACTTGATTTAAAAGTGACTGAGGGAAATACTGTTTAGTTTTAGCAAGTAAAAGCCTCTATTATTATTAAGACATATTAGTACTGTAGCTCGTCATTTTGATCGTAACAAAATAATAATTTGTTGCTAAACATGAAATATTCTTAACCCGGGTAACTTTATCACAATCCTCTCCAACCTGGGTAACTTTATTACAATTTCAGGAACCTGGGTAACTTTATCACAGAAAACCGGTGAGAGTGACCTATTCAGCACTATTAACCATGGGTTGTTAGCTTCATTCGCTGGAAAACATTTTGAGGGCTAATTGCCAGACTTTGGTGGGGGATTTGCCCTTTTTTCTTCATGAATGTAGTCGACGGTAGTTCCGCTACATATATGTGTGGAGTTATAATTTAGCAGCATGAGGGCGATACGGGGGTCCCTGCTGTGAGTCTTGTTATTGCGGGCACAATATTTTATTCTGGCAAGTTATGGGTTACTAGCGGCAATTCTGTTCATGACCACTGTCCGTGACACCCTTGCGCTGTTATGGCCACTAAAATCACCCCTAGACACCTAGACACCACAGGGGCAGTCCGGGCAATTTATAGTCAAAATTGCAATGCTGGCAAATTAGGGGTTAATGGCGGCATTTCTGTGTGGCCACGACCACAGTCCATACATGGGTTGTTTTCCATGACACCCACATACTACTATGGCCACTAAATTAACCCCGATACACAACAGGAGCTGGTCCTTGCTGGTCCGGGCGGTGTTCAGTCAATATAACAATACTGGCAAGTTTAATAGGGTTAATGGCGGCACTTCTGGGCATGGCATGGGTTTCCACAATGCCCCTGCCCTGTTATAGCCACTAAAATCCCTCCTAGAAACCACACAGAGCAGTCAAGGCTGGTCCGGGCAGTGTTTAGTCACTTCGACTATATACAGTCACATATACCATGCAGTATGTTAAGTACAGTAATGCTCTAATTAATCGACTCCTTAACCACAGCAGAATTATGGTAACTTTTCAGGATTTAGTCGGAAATATGGCTTGTTGCCATTCATCGGAAAGCTCTCGGCGAGAGCTTTCCGATGAATCGCAACAAGCCATAATTCCAACAAAATCCTGAAAAGTTACCCATAATTCTGCTGTGGTTAAGGAGTCAATTAATTAGAGCATTACTGTAGGTTCTAGGTTATCTATATATATATAAAAGTGTAAGATCTATGTGTCTGCCCAGAGTACTACTACTACTAGTTTATTGAAAGCTCGAAATTCCATAGGAATGTCCTATTCAGGTAATAAGTTCAAAAACATCCTATATGTTCACCTTAATATTAACTACTGGCCAAACATCCCTTACAAATTAGGAAGCATGAGAATCAAGTATTCAAGTAACAGCAAGTGTCCTGTCATCATATGGGGTTATAATTTGAAGACACACCTTTTAAAACATCTAAATAAGGGCTTATAAATATTAAACTGCTTAATTTTAATCATAATTGGCTGATTGATTAAAGGCCAACTTAATTTTCGAATCACCAGATCACATTATATACAACATATTCCATATTATATACCATTTGAAAGAGGAAGCTCAAAAACATTGTATTATCAACTTACAGTAATGCTCTAAATAATCGATTCCTTAACCACAGCAGAATTATGGGTAATTTTTCAGGATTTAGTCGGAAATATGGCTTGTTGCCATTCATTGGAAAGCTCTCCCCGAAAGCTTTCCGATGAATGGCAACAAGCCATATTTCCGACTAAATCCTGAAAAATTACCCATAATTCTGCTCTGGTTAAGGAGTTGATTATTTAGGGCATTACTGTATCTGGTCAAATAATCTGAACATGTTGTTATCTGTGCTTAATCTTGATCTGACAGTTTATTATTCTCAATGGAGAAAAACTCTATCTCTTAGTTGTGAATTATTATGCATTCTGGAGTAAATAAGGGGGGAGTCTTGGGTGAATCACATGGTGGACACTTCTAGGCCACAGTTGTTCCGTATTCTGGTGGAATACTAATATTTTTGGTTCCTCTTCCAAATGGCAATATGCTGCATATAAAGTGATCTGGGCATTTGAAAAATAAGTTAATAATTAAAGTTACCTGTTTAGTTTCATCTCATGATGATGAATGTATAATATATTTTCATTTCATGAATATATAATACCCCCCCTTAAAAAAATATAAAAAGCCACAAAGCCTTCACAGCAAGTGCTAGGTGAATAGAAGTTGCATTATATTGCCTAAAAGGTATCTAAAAACTTTACTCATTATGGTATTTATGAGAGAATTTATGCAAAGTGTTACATAACATGCTTTATCACATAATTTGGCCATAAAAGCAGTTTCATAATTATCGGTAATAGACACGTTTAATATCAGCGCGTGCGATGACGTCACGGTGTTCTTCAAATAACTTGCGATCGCTGTAGTTTATGATTGTTGTTTTCGATGAATATTTCGCGTTGCTTCGGGTTTATTTGATCATGTGATAAAAGGTATCTCACACTCGTCCTATTTTATACGTAATTTATCAACCTCGTCCTCTAAATTCTATTTGAGCCTCGGTAAACCTCGGCTCAAATCGAATTCAGTGAACTCGGTTGATAAATTCCGTATAAAATAGAAACTCATGTGAGATCCTCTATTTCTTTTGTTTTAGTAACAAGAAACATAATGTGGAGTCACTTGAGTGCAGTGATTGTTGCTGCAATAAATTAATGATGTAATATGCAGTACCCACATATCTGATCTTATCAACATTGTACAGTAATGCCCTAAGTAATCGACTCTTTAACTACAGCAGAATTATGGGTAACTTTTCAGGATTTAGTCGGAAATATGGCTTGTTGCCATTCATCGGAAAGCTCTCATTACTGTATGCATTTAAAGTTATCTATCATTGTGGAAACACTATTTGACAATTTGCAGACATTAAAACTATTATCCAGTAATTTGCACAAGCTAATACAATGAACAACTGCAGTCTTTAAACAGATGCTCTTTTGGTTTGATTAGAACATGTTCCAATACTCATCAGTATTAATAGTTGACTGGTACTCGCTTTTATATCAAGGTGGTGTTAGATAATCAGGACCCATCGGGATCCTTGACTAAGGAAACTCAGAGAGTATACATATTTTGTAACATTGCTGATACTGTCCCAGATCAGTTGATCTAACTACACACACTGTACAGTAATGCTCTAATTAATCAACTCCTTAACCACAGCAGAATTATGGGTAACTTTTCAGGATTTAGTCGGAAATATCGCTTGTTGCCATTCATCGGAAAGCTCTCGCCTTTCCGATGAATGGCAACAAGCCATATTTCCGACTAAATCCTGAAAAGTTACCCATAATTCTGCTGTGGTTAAGGGGTCGATTAATTAGAGCATTACTGTATGATGCAAACTTAGAATCCCTCAGTGTTACCATTATGTGAATGCTCTCCAAAACAGTGGCGGTGGAAGCAATGAAGTGCAGCGGGTGGGGGACATAACCACTAAAAGGGAACTTTTCCCCTATGTAAATATGTAAATTATGAATTTGTACTGGCACCAGTCAAGAGCAAGAGGCTGGATATTATGCTGTATTCTACATGGCATATATGGGACATTATAACAAGAAAGTTTCACAATCATATTAAAATTTCTCTGTACAGTGAAATAAGTTCATTCAGAGTGAAATTATTTCCTTCCAATTGAAATACTACTGCAGTGAAATATTATTGCTGGGAAATTCAATGAAATTAAGTTTTATCTACAATTATTATTGGATTAAGTAATAAGTTTGAGTTTGGCAGTCACTGTGAAATTTTGGAGTTCAGATTTCAGTTACTGATAGACTCAATATAGAAGCACAGTCAGGGGATCACCTGGATCAGTCTTACCCTGGAAGATATTCCCATCCTTATTGTCATTTTATTTATTTCCTATTGATGCCCCATGGATTTTAATAAAAAAAATCCTGAGATTCTTAACATGAAGGTTTGAACAGTTCATTGTCCCTACGGTGGGGCTTGTGGAGACTATCCTCTGCTATAGTTTGGTTTCTGAAATTATTTTGAAATGGAGGGACGTGGTGCTATGTTGGTATGTACTCAGATAATTTCCAGAAAATCTGCATGGTCACTGACTGAAGTCCACTATAGAAAAAAGAAATACAACACATGGTAAACAAAATACAGTTTATTTTTCCAATAGGATTTTTTCGATAAGAATTTGAAATAATTTCACCGCAGATTTCTAAAGTAGGAAAATAAATATAACCATCCTTATATACAGAACACCAAAAAAATAAAAAGACAAGAAAACTACAGCTGTATGTGGAGGAAGGTAGAACATGAGAGATCAGCCTATACTATGTGGAGAAAAATAATATTTGATATGTTTTGAGAAAATATGCTTTATAACTCATACCAATTGATAGAAATCAGCTTAACCCTTTCATGATGGGAGTTGTGCTGGTGCAGCATTAAATATCCTGTTTTAGTGCATTCACTTACAAGAGAATGCATTAGCACAGGGTTTTTGCAAAATTTCATGAAGCTCCAGTCATGGATGGGTTAACCCTTTACCCAACAGAACGGCCCTGTGCCAATGCATTCTCTTATATATGCGAGTTGACCATAGGTCGCCTCGCATATATAAGAGAATGCATTGGCTTAACACATTAAAAATTATAAAATTGTTAAAGAATGTAAGAAAAATGGTAAAAAGTGTTAAAAAAAAATTTGTTTTAGGCCAATGCATTCTCTTATATATGCGAGGCGACCTATGGTCGACTCGCATATATAAGAGAATGCATTGGCACAGGGCATAACTGTAACTATCACAATGTGGTCAAGGAGCCGGTTCCAATGATATCCATATTTGTATGGTTCTATTGAGACAGACCGAAGATATTTTAGACTGTTGAAGCTTTATTTGGCCGGTTTTGGCCGGTTTGTTGGGTAAAGGGTTAAAAGATTAACAATATCTGTATGTCTGAAATTAAAAAACAAAAGTAATTCAGTTATCAGAATTAAAGATGGCAAGATTTTGGCTTCATTTTAGTTATTTTGGGTAACTAAATTTGGCAATGATGCATACCTGTTGTTTGTTCCATTTTTGGCCAAGAACAATTGAAGGTAAATTATCATTCATGGTTCAACTGTGAGTCTTAACCATAAACACAAACACATTATAAATTGTCACAATCTGATCGTAACATGGCAATTTTTAAAAGAAATGGTACAGCAATTTATTCACCAACATACCAAGTAAAATGAACACATAACACTGAATCAATGCATCCACCATTTCTAATAAATATTCCAACATTTTTTCTCTTGAAATTTGCGCAGTGCATTAGAACCTCAAGATGACGCCTCTCTTCCCTGCCCAGTTTCGATAGATTCCACACTATAAAATAATATTTATAAGAACACCTGTTGACAGAAGTCGGGACTTTGTCACTGGAAATACATTTTACTTTCAATTTTTTCCCCACTAAGAATATGGGAGAACCACTATATATTGCTACAACACATATATTCAGAACACAGCCCATGTGGCATTAATCAATGGAAAACTATGTTATCACTTTTAAGCTGAAAATATGTGATATCATGTTTCTCATGTGGTTTCCAATGTACAGATTTGGCATCAAACATTGAATTTAAAAAAAAAATTGTAGTTGTTGTAAGTGTTGTCTGGGAAGAGGGACCCAATCTTTCAATAATATCGATAAGTAGCACACAAACAATCTAAAATGACCAAGTCACTCCTTCACTTGTTTTACAGTTTTAAGATACAAAGGTAAAGCACATATTCCCATGGAAATCATACACATAAGAACGGTAACAGCTCTGAGCATTTTACACAACAACACTCTTCAGTTCCTGAGGAAAATGGAAACAACAGCAATTCAAAGCAGGAAATTACAGCAAGCTGTCCCGATTTTCTATGACATCACTTTCCATGCTTAACCCATAACCCTGAAATCGACCATACTACTCCATAGAACTACGCTCAATTGGAAATATTTACATCTCGATTCGGGATGCAACTATCGGTGATAAACTAACGCAAATGATTTCGCCATCGAAAGTTATTGCATTTAAATTAATATATAATAATGACAGTGTGTTTTGTAAATTTGGATTAATATTCATAAAATTAACTACTGTGGGCAAGATTATATTCTCCATTTCTATTTGATCACCCTACCGGCGTGTTTCACATCACTTTAAAGCATGTGACGTGATGATGAAAATCGGGGGGGCCTGGGAGACCTGAAATTAGGTTAGGATGGGTGAAATTACAATGAGAAGGATATACATTAATGATGACGAAAACTAGTGACCTATGAATGCAGTTTTTGTTGGAAGCTTCCGTTTCCTGTATTTTGCAAAACCTCTTACATCCCAACAAAAACAATCTAGGGTGCGTAAAAAATTTGTATACAGCAATTAACAGGAACCATCTCAAAAGTGCAGAAAATCACAATTCACCAAGTATTGACAAATTTGGTGGAAATTGTTAACTGTAGGTATGTTTGATATATACTCTCTCCCCAGATATGTATATTAATATAAGAACAAATCATGTGTGTTTAACTATTAATGTGAAAAACTAGGAAAGATGGTTCTCTAACTGAAATATCAAGTCTTATAGGTTCTAAAATCATCACTTATTCCCAGTAGGGTTGTAATGGATTCTGGGGAATATCTTGAAAGACATGTTAGTAGTAAATACAGTAATGCCCTAAATAATTGACTCCTTAACTACAGCAGAATTATTGGTAATTTTTCAGGATTTAGTCGGAAATATGGCTTGTTGCCATTCATTGGAAATCTCTCACAGAGCTTTCCGATGAATGGCAACAAGCCATATTTTCGACTAAATCCTGAAAAAATACCCATAATTCTGCTGTGGTTAAGGAGTCAATTATTTAGGGCTTTACTGTACATGTAATATAATATTCTCACTTTATTTTCTCTTTATTTATAAATGCCCCGATGAAGTTAAGAAGGTATATTTATATACAGTGCATTGGTTAAACATAATATCACATGATAAAAAACATAAATTTCAAGAACATTTGGGCGGGTTTTTGATTCATGTAGCTTCTGGAATCAGTTTACTCTATTTAAGAATTATTTCGTATTGAGCTCAATTATTTTTGTATAAGCTACAGTCCTTCCCAGGAGATGGGAACAATTGCTCTCGCACCTGCATGCACCCACAAGTTTAAATTTACAGGTGCTAAAATATGCTCTGTCAGAAATGCTCATGTGGACTTTAATCATTCAACAGATATTGAACAATTAGTTTATAGATCCTTTTTAGTCTTACTTTAATTATGGGCATAAGTAAGTGTAATTAGTCATTTGGAGTATCGCACAGTGACACTTTGTCTAAGAATAAAACCAACTTGTGGGTAGCCTATATTATGGGTGACTTGGACCTGTATTCTGAATTATGGAGCAAATAATTGCTCTTGCTGTGTTTTGCTCATGGAAAGGACTGAAGCTGGTATCTCTTATAAATAGAATCAAATGCAGATTTATTTCTAAATTACTATTATAAAGGTGTAGCAAATGATATTAGCCTCTCATGTTACTCCTAGGAGTCTGTGCACACATTTTATTCATTATCTTTTTCCAGGGAAATTTCGTTGATGAATTATGCATGCATAATGAATGCCATAAATATGTATTCAGTGTTCCAGGAAATTTTTTCATTTTACTTTTTAATTAGATTCTGGTGTAGAAAATAACATGTTTTGACCAAGATGTGCCATATTAAAGACAAGATAATCTTAATTAATATTGAATTTATATTGATTTATTTGATATAATTCTGATGTTTTAGGGGACACCAATATTTATTGCATAACAAAATGCTATTGTTTTGTATCTAGGATATACGTCACAATTTGGTTTTTAACATTATATTCAGTTGTACAAATCCCAATTCCGATGTTAACCCTTTCATCGGGGTGCAGCATTAAAAACCATGCGCCAGTGCATTCTCTTATATATGCGAGCCTCGCATATATGAGAAAATGCACTGGCTTACAAAGTCAAGGTTAATATTGTTAGTCCAATGTAAGCTCTTCTATATGCGAGGCTCCCAATGGGAGAATAGCATATATAAGAGAATGCGTCGGCACAGGGTTTTCACAAAATTTCAAGAAGCTGCAGTCATGAAAGGGTTAAATGAGAAATTGTTTGTTGTAAATTGAGGTTTGGAACCCTAAATAAATCTTTAACTACCATGAAGTTTTATAACTCAATGCTATTACAAATAAGATTGATATAAACTGCAACCATTTTTGTAATCTGAATATCAGACACAGCTTGTAATCCAGCATGTACATTTGGATGAAACTTTGCGTCACCTTTATTTAGACTAATGATAAATAAAACAACGTTTTAAAGTTTCTTATAGTTTCATCTACTAGTATGTTGATATCCAAACATGCTCCCAAAATTACTACTTGATCTAATGAATTACATTATTTTATTTCATTTCCCTGGAAAATGTGTAAATAATTTTATACAACCTTATAGGAGCAGCCTGGTTTGAATATCGTAACTGGGTTGAAATTACCACAGAGGTTATTCTAATTCAGATTAAAACCATATTTATTGATGATTTTATTTTTGATTGAAAACAGAATATTAGTGGCTTAAAAAGTGTCTTTGAAGTGCTATAATTTTATCATGCACCTCAATAGTTTTTACAGAAACAATTAATATAAACTCAAAATGGAAAGTTCAATTCTAATGATATCAATGCAAATGTTGTCCCCACTTCCAATATACAAACCAGGGCTACCATTTTAACCTCTTTGATATCAAGTATATTTAACAGACAAAATCATTTATTCTTATTCTCTCTCACCAACCTATCAGAACAATTCTTCTCACAACATAATCACACCAGCATTCAAATTCGAAAATCATATCTAGATCATTAACCAGATCATTTCCCTGGCATTCTAATTTTTTGTTGACCCTGTTTACTTTGCCCGATTTTAACACCATCTGATAATTTTGACCTGAGCTTATTTATTAGATTTGCTTTAACGTGTGGAGGGATATTTCGCAATAAATTTGGTTTTGGTAATCCTTTTGGAAGATTCTTTAGTGTTTTATATTTTTCTGCTTCAGCTTCTTCCTTGACATCATCATCATCATTTCCAAATAGTGCTGACGAAATAAGTTCCATTAAATCCAATTCTTCATCGTGTCCATTATCGTCATTACCACCTTTAGATTTTTCGTTCTTAGAACCCATCACATATTTAACTATTCCGAAAAATGACGACATGAATCCACCTTTTTCATCTTTGCCACATGTCCCTTCTTTGGAGCATGTCTTCCAGTCTGCATGACCATCACCATCTGCATCAGCATCTCTGACATTTGGAATTCCATCACCATCAATGTCGTCGTCAAGGTGATCTGGGATACCATCCCCATCTGTGTCTTTCTGAAGGCGATCAGAGATTCCATCGCCATCGTCATCATCATCCTTGTCATTAGGGATTCCGTCTCCATCGATATCATCATCCAGGTAGTCTGGTATACCGTCTCCATCAGTGTCCTTCTCCAGTTTATCAGGAATTCCGTCACCATCAGCGTCATCATCAAGATGATCAGGAATACCATCGTTGTCGTCGTCATCATCAAGGTAATCCGGTATTCCATCCCCATCGCTATCAATCTGCTGGTTGTCAGGTATACCATCACCATCGCTATCGTCATCCAAGTGATCGGGGATACCATCGTTATCATCATCATCATCTAAGTAATCCGGGATACCATCTCCATCAGTGTCGATCTGTTTATAATCAGGTATTCCATCGCCATCCATGTCCGCCTGCAGAAGATGTTCCTCAATGTTCATCTCAGTATCTTCACTATCTGGGATTCCGTCACCATCATCGTCGTCATCTTGATCATTGGGGATTCCGTCACCATCAATGTCATCGTCGAGGTAGTCAGGGATGCCATCTCCATCTGTATCTTTCTCCATCCAATCTGGAATACCATCACCATCAGCGTCGTTATCAAGATGATCAGGGATTCCATCACCATCTGTGTCTTCTTGGTCATCAGGGATACCTGGAATAGTGTAAACATTCAGGATATCAAATGTACTAAATATGTACTAAAGTTAAAATACTTTGAGTGACAAATGTCAAATAATCTTTAGTCCTTTCAGGGCAGAGAGTTAATACCACTGGAAAATCAATCTACGTCATGTAGAACCCATTGAGCCAAGTAAACAGTAATTGACAAACTTGCCTTGAGCCATAGATACCCAATTAATAATAATAATAATAATATATATAATATTTCTATCCGAGAAGGCCCACGGCGCTTGCATTCGTCCTAATACCCTGCACTCTCTCAAACTTCATACATAAAAACAAAAATAATCACAATAAACAGCTGAATGTTTGTACAATAACAATGGCAATATTAACCAGATTCGCCGTAGTGGATTCTGAAGAGCTCCGTCTTAAAATTGCTCTTAAAATGCTGCTAAGGAGCTGACAAACCTTGTGTCTGTATACTGAGATGGTATTAGTATTAAGGTTACTTTCCCTTTGTGTGAATTACAAATCTGAACTTATTTGGAATCAAAACAGATTTGTTCTTATATAGATCATAACTGACTAACAGGCTATGAATTTTACTAACTGAGCTACAGTAATGCTCTAATTAATCGACCTCTTAACCAAAGCAGAATATTATGGGTAACTTTTCAGGATTTAGTCGGAAATATGGCTTGTTGCCATTCATCGGAAAGCTCTCAGGGGAGAGCTTTCCGATGAATGGCAACAAGCCATATTTCCGACTAAATCCTGAAAAGTTACCCATAATTCTGCTTTGGTTAAGAGGTCGATTAATTAGAGCATTACTGTATACGACCTGTAATGGACATAATACTGTCAAGCCTTGAAATATTGTGTCTGTCATTTGCAGAATGAGGTCCCCAGAGGGTGAATTTAGTGATGCTATCCGGCATGGCAGGCTAGCATCCCAAAAATCACCCTCTGGGAACCTCATTCTGCTGAGTCCTCAACTGCTATGGGAGACCTAGGATCAGATTGAAGTTTTCCAGTTGGAAGTTGGTGATGTTCACCTATTAGTTACCTCGATTATGCATTTTATCTTCTGCAAATTAGGGGATATAGAAACTGAACAGAAGGGACAAAGTAACTAAAAACAATGTTAAATTGAAACTATAGATACTTCCCAGAAGATGAGGCCTAAGCAGATTGAGGTCCCCAGACCCTCTGGAGACCTCATTCTGAAAATGTCAGACACACTATTTCAAGGCTTGGATACTGTACATGTAGTTATAATCTAAGCCCTGTTTAACCTATCAGCGAAAATGTCATGGTCAAATTGATTTCATTAAAGGAATTAGTTTGTCAAAAAAAAAATATTTTTATCGTCATAATACTAATTATATATGCACAGTCTAACAGACCCATTTCGCCAAGAAAATTCAAAATCGAGCAGACAGTATTTTTATTATTATGATATTAAAAAAATCGCGGAAGTATCCGAAGTGTAAGTCACGTGAGTGCGATCACATGACCACAACGCGGTCACATGACCAATCATCTGCATCGACGCCATAAGTTTACCTTATTTGCTTCCCTGTAACAGCGGTGGGTGGAGCTTTATATAATTCCGCCAATCGCGTAATGAGTTGATAAATTACGTATAAAATATTGCAGTCGCTGGTTAATTACCTAGGCCTATACGATAAATAGTGATCACTGAATAAAACTGTTTGAATCTGAATTATGAACTGGATTTGCCAGAATGTTAGATTATATAACGAATAACGATGGCTAAAATACACTTTGAGGCGCTATAAGTTGTGTGAAATGAGATTAATTTATGCAGAAATGCAATGAGCGAGCGGAATTTCGTGCGAAACTAAATTGAACTGTTTCTGAAAGAATACAAATTGGGCCATATAGCTTCTTCTTCGTTGTATGATACCAATTTCGGAAGCTAGTTTACACACTAGTGTCATCCCGTTGTGCGCTATAGGAGTACAATTAAATACAAATGGGGTGTGATTAAAAAGGTGGTGGTTATTATCCTATTACATGTATCATGATGGCTTATATTCGTCATAATAATGTTCCTGTCTGTTTCTTCACACAAAACATTTTGTGTGGAGAAGTGCACGACTGTGAATCGCTTGCTAAAATCATTCCAGTCAAGATCGATAAGTGCGTAAACAAAATAATTAACTCGAATACACAACAGACTGTCGAAACTACAATAATGATTAATTAGGCATGTAGTTTGGCATAACGACATTTTTTTTAATTGAAGGCTAGCCAGGCATTTTTTTTCAGTTTGTGTTTGTTGTTCGTTTTTAATTTTTTTTTAATTTTACGTTTTGATGGCAGATATTGACTTTCTAGAGAGGAATTTCTTTTAATTGTGAGCCCAGAAAACAATTCGTAGCTTCTTATGACTATGATTGCCTCTAATAAAGAGCGTCCATGTTTTCGTCGCGGTATAGACAATATAGAGCGTTTTCAATTATGAACGTGCTCTATTTCGATGTCATGAGTATTGTGACATTTAAATATAAAGAGTGTCCATGCTTCCATCTCCCAAAAGCGGTAGACAATAAAGAGCATTCTAAATTACGCACTGTGTTGTCTTTTTGGAGGTACTTAATAATGGTGATCTGTATGTGGCATGGTGGCATTCTAATATATGAATAATTGAGAATTTGGAAATAACTTACAAAGAACAACAAATGAAACATCTGCTAGATAGTTCCGCCCAGTGTTTTTTATAACGTTTGGGAGCTTCTTATGAGACATTTGATGCGATCGTCTGCTGCCATTACCACTCACTTTGGGTCTATTTTATAGTGTAAACAATTTCGCCGGTTGACACTGCATGATGAATAGTCGCTGAGTGATTACCAAATTTAGCTCTATAGTAACATTGATTCAACAAACCAAACACACGACGACATGTCATCAATTGCTGCAAAATGACTATCAGATGCACTACTATAACTATAAGTATATGGGCTGCTATACGATAATGAGTTCCAAAGTGACCCACGCTATCTTGATTTACTGAAAAAACTCATCGCATAGCCATGCAATCTATATAAACACCGCGCGTGCACACAGATTCCGCATTTTAGTATCGACTGACTATGATTACGTAATCGTAGTCGGCAGAATATAAACTGCGGCTCCAAATCTGTGTTTTTAATTTGGTCGCCCACAACTACGTCATTCGTAGTTTAGTCACGGAAATCTCTGAATATCGGTGATGGTATTATTTATTAATTTTTCGGCTTATTTATTATGCGATCGGAATGGGACTTGGGTCATTTTAATCACAACAGGGAAGGCTTTCCGATTGTGTTTGGTAGTTTCTAGACTGAATAAATCCTTTAAGAACCCACAATCCACAATACTAACCATCACCATCTTTATCCTCCTCGCTATCTGGGATGCCATCTCCGTCATCATCGTCATCTTGATCATTGGGAATTCCGTCACCATCAATATCATCATCTTTATAATCAGGAATGCCATCACCATCTGTGTCTTTCTCCATCCAATCGGGAATGCCATCATTATCGTCATCATCATCTTTGTAATCGGGAATTCCATCTCCGTCTGTGTCGACCTGTTTATAGTCTGGAATTCCGTCTCCATCGTTGTCATCCAGACTGTCAGGAATACCATCTCCATCATCGTCGTCATCCTGATCGTTGGGGATTCCATCACCATCAATATCATCATCCTAAAATAAGATTAGCTTTGACTCGGATGGCACTAACATGATAAATCGTCAATGTTGAAAAAAAAAATCTCAATTACTAACAATTAGAGATGTATTCAGGGTGACAGCCTTTTTTTTGTGCAAGATCTACTCTACTTCTCATATAGATTCCAGTCGACAGCTAACAGTTAATTCCAGAAATTTCATTTGGAACAGGTTATTTAATTAGTTAAAGATGGATTATCTCCTTAAATAACAAATTTGCAATAGTTGCGTGGGTATAAAATAATAGATATGAATTGAAGACCCTAATCCGGAAACGCTTCTATCAATTAATATTAATTTTATTTTGAATATTTTATTATGAAATGAGATGATTATTTTTAGAACAGACCATTCAGGCAATACCATATAGCGATAAAGATCATTAGGCTGTTCCCATGGCTATGTTCCGAACGTCAACTGTCTCAGATTGATTGTTCGTATTTCTGTATTGTTTTATTCCATAGTTATAAGCGATAATGAGTCTAATTAACATTTATTTGCGACAAAATTACACAATAAAATTTCTGGTCTCTGTTAACAGTAACCACTATTGTTCGTTGGCTAAACAACCACACATTTTTAGACAAGAAAATATTTGAAATATAATCAATATTAGTCGATAGAAGCATTTCCGGACAGGGATCTTCAATTCATATCTAATATTTTATACCCCGGTAACTATATAGCACATGTTTACACAGAGATAGACCATCTTTAAGGACTCTTCCGTCTATTTATTTAGAGACTTAGTTAGAAAAACATAATTATAATATTATAATCAAAATAACTTTTGATCATATACCCCGTCTGCTCCCAATCCAGTCTCAATTAACTACAGAACCAGATATAAATAGTTGGTCTGATTACCACTCGTAGACTTTCTATTTCACAAACTGTTGGATTCCACGTCAATAACGCCAATTAGAACTCACTATCAGTAGCTCCACAATAAAAGCATAAAATCGAAACAATTAACGTAATGTGTGACATAATTTGAGAGAAACCCGCACGCTTCAGACAAATGACATTTCAAAGAACTACGATGGACTCAGTTTGTCCCTGAGAGTATGTTTACAGACTGCTACCAATCCATCTAATTGGTTATATGAAAACAATTTTGAATAGGGTTTCCATGAGTGTAGAATAGAAATTTTGACCAATTTTGTATATTGAACCCCTCTAAACAACTGGATATTTGGTGACAGTAATTTACTTTATTCCCATTTATTTATTTAGAAAAACAAGAGGTATATGCACCGAAAATGCTGTGGTTTAACACTTCCACGATGGGAGCATCATGTAATTTTGCGAAAACCCTGTGCCAATGCATTCCCTTATATATAAGAGAATGCATTGGCTAACAATATTTACCTTGACCTTGTAAGCCAGTGCATTCTCTTATATATGCGAGGCCCCCTATGGGAGACTTGCATATATAAGAGAATGCACTGGCACAGGATCCTTAATGCTTCACCAGTGCAGCTGCCATCATGGAAGGGTTAAGAAAGCCTGTGCTCGAGTAGAACCCACAATCCATATTTGGTCAAAATTTGATTACGTTTGTTAAAGTTATCATTGTGAAATAGACACCCGATAAACAATCCAGGAGGCATAACTCCTGAAAAACAATTCAGACAGTGCCAAGAAATTCAGTGAGTAAAAGCCATGATACAAATTGTTTTTAAATTGGAATACATTTTTTTAAGTTATCACGCGTACATTGCGACATGGTTGGATGGGTGGACAGGCGGACGCCCACAGTAATTCATTAAACCATAGGTCAAGTTTGTTATTCAACTCGAACACAAACATTTAAAAAACTTCTTGTCTGATTATTTGTGCAAATGAATGATTGTGAATTTATAGTATGAGCATTCCCACAATAGCAGAATAGACTATTTCCATCCATCTTTAGAACTAAGTGGGGAAAATAATTTCAGTATTAGATCAGAATTTTAATATAATGTTTTACCTTGTAATCTGGGATACCATCTCCATCAGTGTCCTTCTCCATCCAATCAGGAATGCCGTCATTATCGTCATCATCATCCAGGTAATCAGGAATTCCGTCACCATCGGTGTCAACCTGTTTATAATCTGGAATTCCGTCTCCGTCATTGTCATCCAAGCTGTCGGGGATACCATCTCCATCATCATCGTCATCCTACAAAGTCATGTGATATCTGGTATAATGAATTTAGTTCCGACATGTTGAAAAGATTTTTTCTTCAAAAAAGTACACCGTTGGTATGCGGAGTTACATAAATTTGAATTTCAAGACTTTCTTTTTTGCTTACATATTTGTTGAAATTTCAAATGGATATAATTTATATATGTGTTGAATCAGGGGCTATTTAAGCTCTGAAAACATGGGTGGTGGTCACAATCTTTTGGGGGATGGTGGGGGGAGATAACCTAGTTTTCTTCTCACGGGGCATTGGGGTAATATCGTGGCACACGTACCTCATCAGTATTTCAGTATGGGCACATATTCATGAGATTTACAATTACACTGAACAGATAAGTCTGTCGTGTCAACATATACTAATGTGATCCTGATGTGTACCAGCAGAATGAGGTTCCCAGAGGGTGAATTTGGTGATGCTAGCCTGCTATGCGGGGTAGCATCACTAAATTCACCCTCTGGGGACCTCATTCTGCAAATGACAGACACACTATTTCAAGGCTTGGTACCACGATTTAAAGATTAGTGTGACACACATGAGAGTCGAAGGCGCACTAGGGAGGTTCGGGTTATGCTCCCCCTGGAAAATGGTGTCAATTTGTTGCACTATCGGTAGTTTTGGCAGTCAAAATTGGAGACGAACTAGATTCAAAATTTGAATTTATTAAAATATTATTATACACAACTAAAATGTTAAATACAAAGTGGAGCTATGAAAGTCCTCTATGTTTATAGTTTTAGTTTATCTAATCTAAATTGTCGGATCACACTGAATGAGATTTCCCGGATCAAATCAGATCACAATCCTACGGAAATTGCCGAGTTGTGCCAAATTAACAAAGACAGACTATTTATTCATTGAAGTGGTGAGATTGCGGGATCAAACTCATTGCCTGTGGCAGCTCGTTGGATCCAGTAATCTGCCCACCTCAACTCGACGTGATACTAAGACATGGATCAACACATTGTTGTGATAATATGTATGGATTGAAGTTGATTCGATTTTCATAAAATAATCGCTATACTATAGTGGTATTTGGGGAAGAAAAATGATTGTCATATAATAAAATACCTGATCATTCGGGATTCCATCGCCATCAATGTCTTCATCGAGGTAGTCTGGGATACCATCTCCATCTGTGTCCTTCTCCATCCAATCAGGAATGCCATTGCCATCGTCATCGTCATCTTCAGCATTTGGAATTCCATCTCCATCAATGTCATCATCGATGTAGTCTGGGGTTCCATCTCCGTCAGTGTCAACTTGCTTCCAGTCTGGAATTCCATCACCATTAGCATCCTCATCCATGTAATCTGGTACACCATCCTTATCGGTGTCAATTTGTTTATAATCTGGAATACCGTCCCCATTATTGTCTTGTTCAAGGTAGTCTGGAATACCGTTACCGTTGTTATCTTCTAAATGGTCAGGAATACCGTCACCATCGTCGTCATCATCTTGGTCGTTAGGGATTCCATCACCATCTATATCATCATCAAGATAATCGGGAGTTCCGTCGCCATCTGTATCCTTTTCCATCCAATCGGGAATTCCATCACCATCATCGTCATCGTCCAAATAGTCAGGGATTCCATCTCCATCAGTATCGAGCTGTAAATAATCTGGAACTCCGTCGCCATCAGCGTCAAATTGCAGATAATCCGGTATGCCATCTCCATCTTCATCTTCTTCATCATCAGGAATACCATCGCCATCGTCGTCCTCATCATCATCATTAGGAATGCCATCACCATCGATGTCGTCGTCAAGGTAATCAGGGATACCATCTCCATCTGTATCTTTTGCGAGGTGTGGTGGGATTTTGCGGCTCTTTTTGAAATCTTTGTCCTTGGAATCTGGGATACCGTCGCCGTCCTCATCCTCTTTGTTGTCAGGGATACCATCACCGTCGTCGTCATCATCCTGGCTGTTTGGAATTCCATCTCCATCAATATCATCATCTAAATAATCTGGAATTCCTACAAATGCATTTAAAAGAATTGATTAACCACAGTATACACATATTTTACTTGATTTCCATTCATTATTTGTAGGGAGGATGCTACTGAGCTCAACAAATAGCTATTTCCTTGCATTCACTTGAAGGGATGTTCAGTTAAAGTGATTATTAACACTCCTGTTCACTAGAACACTAAGAAACCCGCGAGACCACATTGCCACATTGCCTCGGGTCCGTCAAAGAAGAGCATATACATGTGTCTGCTATATACTAACTATATCACATTTAATCATTGACATAACCGGAGTTGACACAATACATATTATGATGGGGTCAGCAGGAAGACAGCCACGAACGAGGTTATGCCAACCCCAGGCTGAGTGCACCCCATTTGGGAGTCAGCATGATGTGGATTGTCATATATTCATATCTTGCTGACCCTCAACTGGGCAATCTATCTATCTATCTAGAAATGAATATTTCGACAAATAAAAATTGTTTAGTTTATATAATAGATCTTAGGGTAAAAACTAAATTGAAGCAAAGTATCTATACTCATGATCAATAATTAGTACATAAAACAGATCTCCAAATAAATTTGACATAAACAAAGTTTACGCTGAATGTCGAGCGGTCATTCCTGTTTCTTAGTGTGGAGACAAAACATAATTGAACCAATGTCACTCACCTGGATCAGTGACCAATCAGACACATGGAAAAAACTACATTTCATCGCAGAGTTGAGTGATGTCATTCAAGTATTAAATTTGCGCCAAGTATGTTTATGAAATTGATGATTCTTGGTTCCAAATTTACCAGTACAAATGGATAAAAAAAATTGTTTAATTTTTTTTTAAATCACGTTGTTCTTAGTGGCTAATATTTGGCATATAGTATTTATTTTATCTGTTCAATGCTTTGTTAATAACGTATGGCATATTATGAAGGTCCAATAAGTACAGAATATCACTTGAATATGTTCAAGATATGATATCCACGTGGTTTTGTCTAGTCCAAGTTCCCTTCGACGTAAACCAGCTAGTAAAATTGGTAGGGATAATACTGGTTCACGTTGAAGTACAGTAATGCTCTAATTAATCGACCTCTTAACCAAAGCAGAATTATGGGTAACTTTTCAGGATTTAGTCGGAAATATGGCTTGTTGCCATTCATCGGAAAGCTCTCCCCGAGAGCTTTCCGATGAATGGCAACAAGCCATATTTCCGACTAAATCCTGAAAAGTTACCCATATTTCTGCTTTGGTTAAGAGGTCGATTAATTAGAGCATTACTGTAGTTGCCGGACTCTTCTATAACAGACTATAAGCATAAATAACCCACTCATCTAAAACCACCAAAGACAGTAATAACATATTACATGTCACAATTATGAAAGTAACCCTATTTATTCTATAGAAAACATTGTATTTGTCAGCTGAAAGTAATAATTTAATATATATAAAATATGTTTTATTGCAATTTTTATATAATTTCAATAGAATATGAAATTATTTTACCTCGCGAACTTCGTAACAGTTCGGGTCATCTCTAGACGTAAACAAACAGTCAAATGTGAGGTTACTCCTAATTGCATGGCACATTCTGTGTGTAATTTAAAACAACATTTGTTTATAAATTATAATACATAAATGTGACGTAAGATATTAATCTTTCAATAAATGTAGCATTTTGTGTTGATTTGTATGATAAAGTTGATTAAAATTGACGAAAAATCCTGCCACTGGGTCATCTGGTGAAGAATACACCATAACAATGAAAACTTCTAGAATTGAGTTGGAGAACACCAGTGTGTTTCTTCACGATATACATTGATAATCTGATATGAAGGCCTTTTTCATTCAGACCAAGAGGGTTTATTGATTATGATGGACAAAATTTAAAATTTCTAATTACACCATTACTCTTTTGATATTGACCACAATTCCATCTCCAGAAATATCAAATTATGCCCCATCTTGAGTTTAAAAATTCAAAGCTCTAATTTTCTGGTTATATTAAGACAGTCTGAAAACATGTTTACTCCCATACACTAAAGAAGATATAATACTGCTGTTTGTCCTTAAAATTAATTCATAATTTCGGTAGAAAATTTGCCAGAGATCTGCTGAGATCTCACGTCATGACTTCTTTGTGCATTTACTTAAATTTTCACAGCCGAAACATGTGTACTTTTGTCACACTGTCAGAAAGTCAGTCGTAAAATAAAGAGTTTCAAAAATCAAAATCTAATAGTGCCAAGCATTATTTTAAGGGGTTATTTCCTTAACTCAAAGCTGACATGATTTAGGGGTGTGAAATCGGATAGAATATCTCTAACACGATCATTATAAAGTTTTTGCATGTAAATGCTGACTTCTACAAGCAATTTGTTCTTGGTTTAATCGACATGTTAACATTCTGGACAGTTGTTTGGGGAAGGTGGGTAGTATCAGGAACATGTCATTTTATCAAGCTAGATAGTGGCTTAATAAAATATCCGCGTGGTCAGACTTTCACCATCTCCAGGTAACTCCTATGTGATCTTGTCATGGTCCAAGATAGAGAACTACCATTTATTTTCTGCTGTTTTGGACCAGAACAGGCATGGCCATTATGGTGACAAAGAGTGACCGGAGCTGCGCTGGTGATCCTGGGATCCCCTGCCAGTGCATTCTCTTATATATGCGAGTCTCCCACAGGGAGCCCTGCATATATAACAGAATGCACTGGCTTACAAGGTCAAGGTAAATATTGTTAGGCTTATGTATTCTCTTATATATGTGAGGCTCCCTATGGGATACTTGCATATATAAGAGAATGTATTGGAACAGGGTTTTCGCAAAATTTCAGGAAGCTTCAGTCATGGAAGGGTTAAGACTCAAAAACATAGTGATAGCTTGTTGATTGATATTACATACAGTAATGCTCTAAGTAATTGACTCCTTAACCACAGCAGAATTATGGGTAATTTTTCAGGATTTAGTCAGAAATATGGCTTGTTGCCATTCATCGGAAAGCTCTCGGCGAGAGCTTTCCAATGAATGGCAACAAGCCATATTTCCGACTAAATCCTGAAAAATTACCCATAATTCTGCTGTGGTTAAGGAGTCAATTACTTAGAGCATTACTGTAGCTTCTATCAAGACTGATACCATGCTTTGGCTGGCAAACAAGTTGAGCCTATTATCACTATTGGTATCTCCCTTCTGTCAGACAAACACTATCAGTATCTACTTCAGACCTATAATCACTATCGTTATCAATTTTGGACCTACCATCATTATCAGTGTCGACTTCCATCCAATCTGGAATTCCGTTGTTGTCATCATCGTCATCCAGATAATCGGGAATTCCATCACCGTCGGCATCTTCATGTTTATCCGGGATTCCGTCTCCATCGTCGTCATCATCTTTATCATTTGGGATTCCATCACCATCAATATCATCGTCAAGGTAGTCAGGAATGCCATCTGGTGAAAATCAATGCTTATGAGAGAGAGAGCCCATGTGATCAATACAATCAATTAATAAGAATATGAAGGGAAAGCCTTGAAAAAGTTTGTCTGTCACTTGCAGAATGAGGTCACCAGAGGGTGAATTTAGTGATGCTAATCAGCACAGCAGGCTAGCATCACTAAATTCACCCTCTGGGGACCTCATTCTGCTTAGGCCTGATCTTCTGGGAAGTATCTATAGTCTCAAATGAACATTGTTTTCAGTTACTTTTTCCCTTCTGTTCAGTTTCTATATCCACTAATTTGCAGAAGATAAAATGCATAATCGAGGTAACTAATGGGTGAACATCACCAACTTCAACTGGAACTTCAATCTGATCCTAGATCTCCCATAGCATTTGAGGCCTCAGCAGAATGAGTTTCCCAGAGGGTGAATTTGGTGATACTAGGCTTTACTAGCCCACCGTGCAGGATCGAGTCACAAAATTCCCACTCTGGGGACCTCATTCGGCAAATGACAGACACACTATTTCAAGGCTTGCACCTCTACAAATGAATTAGGCCATTCCAATATATTCTTTTAGAACTTAAGGAGTTAAAGGCTAACTTTTACGAAACCTATTTTACTTTTTATTTACGTTCTAGCAGCTGGTTCTAGTGTAAAAAATAACATATCTGAATGCTAAAGAAAGATGCTATTACATTTTATATTGAATTTTCTATGCATTTATTTCATATAGTTTCTGTGTTTTAGACAGACACCAAAAATTATTTTGTAAATTTGTTTATAACAAAATGATATTTTTTTGTATTTATAGATCTAGTTTATATGTCATATTTGGTTTTCAACATTTTCTCAACAGAACAAAGCAAAAAATTACTTTAATTTATATGTTTTATGTTGTTGTCGTAACTGGAGGTCTGGAACCCGGCAATGTATCTTTAACCCTTTCTATACTAAATGTATTCTTCATTTCAGTTAGAAAAGTAAATTGGAACAGTCTGTTATTCATTTAGAGGGGTGTTCAGGTAATAAAAGCAGACGACAGACAGAAAAACAGATAATAAAATAGTAGAATGTTTCATATTCATTGCTGGGAAATGTTCAAATAATAAGTTCAACAAACGACTTGTGGTCGTTTGTTGAAATTATTATCTGAACATTTCCTCAGGGAACTGCTCATCATTTAGTATGTAGTACAGAAAGGGTTAAACATTAATTGCATACAAACCTCCATCTGTGTCTTTTTCCTTCCAGTCAGGTATACCATCTCCATCATCGTCATCATCCTGAGCATTTGGAATACCATCACCATCGATATCGTCATCCAGATAGTCTGGAATTCCGTCACCATCTGTGTCGATTTTCAGATGTGCAGGGATTACCCGGCTCTTCTTGAAATCCTTGTCCTTAGAATCTGGAATTCCATCGCCGTCCTCATCTTCTTTGTTGTCAGGGATACCATCACCATCATCGTCATCATCTTGGTCATTGGGGATTCCATCGCCATCGATATCATCATCGAGGTAATCAGGGATGCCATCACCATCTGTGTCTTCCTCCATCCAATCAGGAATGCCATCGTTATCGTCATCATCGTCTAAGTGGTCGGGGATTCCATCACCATCAGCATCTTCTTCATTATCTGGGATGCCGTCACCATCATCGTCGTCATCTTGATCGTTGGGAATTCCGTCACCATCGATATCATCGTCAAGATAATCTGGGATTCCATCTCCATCAGTGTCTTTCTCTTTCCAGTCTGGAATTCCATCTGTGAGCAGATAGAGCAGATTGAGAAAAGTGAGTAATTTAAACAGACATGGCTCATTCGACCTCCTAATTTTGTCCACATAATTTGGAGGGACCAATACAATAGGTCGATAAATACACAAAATATTGATATGCCGGCTTTTTTGCTTTGAAAAACACTTGCCAAAGTCACAACCATTTTCCAGACATTTTCAATTTTTCGCCCGAAGTCAGACAAACGCTCTTTATTGCTACCATATCAGGAACAGAATAACTCGGAATGCTTGTTTCTGTTCCATGTCGTACACATGGCTTTTTTTTGTTTGGGACCCAAACACCTTGTTCATAGTTCAATGCATCTTTTTGGGTTACAGAATGTTTTTTGTAGAAATGTAGTTAAGATATTTATCGACCTATTTTGATACCGGGAAAAATTCAAATGCGAATAATATTATTCGTATTTTGGAGTGCAAACTGCCATGTGGCTTTAATTCATGTTAACGTTCAATGATTTAACCCTTCCATCACTGGAGCTTCTTGAAATTTGGCGAAAACTCTGTGCCAATGCATTCTCTTATATATGCGAGTTTCACATAGGAGCGAGGCATATAAGAGAATACATTGGCCTAACCATATTTATCTTGACCTTGTAAGCCAGTGCATTCTCTTATATATGTGAGGCTCCCTATAAGAGAATGCACTGGCACAGGATCTTTAATGCTGCATCAGCGCAGCTCCCGTAATGAAAGGGTTAATTAAAACTACAACAGCTTTTTGCAAACGACTGTTTATATATTTCACAACAGGCAAAGGTACCATGGGACTATATACCATCAACAACAGGTCAAATATTACAGATTGTGATATGTGTTCTGTTCTGTATTTATTACATACCGTTCAGATAACAAGTCAGACTCATCTTCTGGGAAGTATCTACAGTCTCAAATGAAAATTGTTTTAGTTACTTTTTCCTTTCTGTTGAATTTCTATATCCCCTAAATTTGCAGAAGATAAAATGCATAATCGAGGTGACTATTGGATAAACATCACCAAATTTAACTGGGGAACTTCAATCTGATCCTAGATCTCCCATAGCAGTTGAGGCCTAAGCAGAATGAGGTCCCGTGTGGGATAGCGTCACTAAATTCACCCTCTCAGGACCTCATTCTGCAAATGTCAGACACATTAAATTCAGGCTTGAATTATTAATTATATAGACCTCCATCGGCATCATCATCCAGGTGATCTGGGATTCCATCCCCATCTCGATCTTCTAAGCTATCTGGAATACCGTCACCATCATCATCATCATCTTGTTCATTAGGAATTCCGTCTCCATCGATGTCATCATCCAAGTAATCTGGGATACCATCTCCATCCGTGTCTTTCTCAAGATGATCAGGGATTCCATCACCGTCATCATCATCATCAAGGTAGTCTGGTATACCATCGCCATCCGTATCCTTAGTTTTGTCAATTTTTGGCAAAATTGGTTTCAATGCCTTCTTCTTGCTGAGGATACCTTTAGCCACGACACTTGGAACGATTTTCAGTGGAACTTTAATTTTGGGTTTTTGTTGCGTCTTTTTCTTGGATTTTGGTGAAGAAAAGGATAAAATTTTCCTACTGCAAAATTCACAAGTTTCCTGAAAGAAAGTATTATTATATTATTTAGAATTTTGGAATTAGTATGAAGCAGACTGCTAATCATTATGGCACCTATGACAAAATGTACCACGATTATTTTATAATAAATATTTTTTTTATACATGTACATGTATAGAGAGAACTGTGCATGTTGCAGCAAATTTGACATTAGAGACGATAAATCAATGATCGATTACCTTATGTATATTTATACTTATATAACCTTATATATATTTATACTTATATATAGAGGATCTCAAACGAGTTACTATTTTATACAGAATTTATCAACCGATTTCACTAAATTTGATTTGAGCCAAGGTTTACCGAGGCTCAAATAGAATTTAGTGGACGAGGTTGATAAATTACGTATAAAATAGAACGAGTTTGAGATACTTTTTATCACATGATCATATAATCGCTAAAATTTTATAGAAAACAACAATTAACTGCAGCCAGCGATCATTGTCCCAAAGAGCAGCGTGACGTCATTGTACGCGACGATATTACACGTGTCTATTACCCTCGAATATTACATCGGAAATTAGTGCTAATCATGTGATAAATAGAGGATCTCACATGAGTTTCTATTTTATACGGAATTTATCAACCGAGTTCACTAAATTCGATTTGAGCCGAGGTTTACCGAGGCTCAAATAGAATTTAGAGGACGAGGTTGATAAATTACGTATAAAATAGGACGAGTGTGAGATACCTTTTATCACATGATCAAATAAACCCGAAACAACGCGAAATATTCATCGAAAACAACAATCATAAACTACAGCGATCACAAGTTATTTGAAGAACGCCGTGACGTCATCGCATGCGCTGATATTAAACGTGTCTATTACCGATAATTATGAAACTGCTTTTATGGCCAAATTATGTGATAAAACCTTATATATAATTTATACTTATATAATATACCTCAAATTGTAGTCACTGCTAATCTATGCTCTATATCCTCAATATATGAAATTCAAGATCAGAGACTTTGGTGAGAAAATGCTAAGGTGATTGATAAGGCATTTGCAGTATATTAAGTTCACTTTATAGATATAATGTGCACTTTGTAAATAACTTTTACTTTTAATTCAGGACAAATCTTTCGACAATAAAGAATGATTTCGCTGTATAAAGTTGGTACATATAATTCATAAATAAAATGATGTTGCTTGCTGCCAATTCAGATGTAAGATTTATCAATATAACTACCGTACTTTCTATTCCCAGTTGATCACTTCGGTGGAGTGTTTAACATCACTTTAAGAGATATCCATGAACTCACATGTCAAACTGCAAGGCAGAGTTCAGTCCCCTCACCTGGTTAGTCTGACCATGCCAACACGTATACAGAATCTAACTAAATCTAACATTTTTATAACAATTGTCGGTTACAATTCATTCTGACTTGATCTGGCCAATTTTCAAATGAATGAACATGAAAGGCCCACTTAATGTTCGAATCCCCTGATCACATTATAATAACTTGTTTTATATTATATACCATTTTAAAGAGGAAGCTCCAAATAATTGTATTTTTATTTATCTGGTCGAATAAGCTGTGAACATATTTTTGTCGTGGTACCGACATGTGTTCCGAGAGGATCTGTGTTAATATTGACCTGGAATGTACTTCCAGTCTATTATTCTCGATGCAAGGGGAATAACTGTCTTCTTGTTTTGAATTTTGATTATATTTCATCTAGATTTCATCGCGAATTACAATCTAAATAAACCACTTTACTTCGTTTCTGTAGACAAATAAATACCCAATTTTACAGTTTATCCTGGTTTATCTGTATTTATTTACAAAATAATTATTTGTAGTCTAAAAATGATGATTTATATAAATTATGTTGCAACTGTGAACTGTAAGAGATACACCATATTTTCTAATTTTACCGAAGGTATGACGTTGATGAAAATTTCCCAATCTAAAGTCACCTACAAAAAGAGTAAATCACCAATAACGCGGCAATCTGGTTGAAATGAAAGTGTCAATGACACTGTAGCTCAACTTAGGTAGGGGAATAATTTAATGGTTGACAGTAAATGGAGGAATTAGGAAAGGAGCTAATTGAAATGTCTAAGTAAGACAAAATGTAAATGTGAAGAGAGACCAATACCCCCAAAATGACTCGTTCCCATCTACATGTCAATATCAACATTCATGACAAGTTTCATAATGATCGGATCAGGGATGTGGTCTGTAGGGTGTGCCAAAGGATTTAGTGATGCAAAGAGTAAATTCTAAAATGGCCACCGGCGGCCATGTTCTTTTGCCGAATGACCCCAAAATGACTCGCTCCCATCTACATGTCAATGTCAACATCCACAACAAATTTCATGAAGATCAAACAAACAGATCGGTCTGTAACCCATGCTAATGGATTTTGTAGAAATATTTAGTCATACAAAAAGTAAAATCCAAAATGGCCATTGGTGACCATATGTTTTTGCTGAATGACCCCAAAATGACTCGTTCCCATCAAGAGGTCACCCCGACGATCCATATGAAGTTTGGTGATGATCAGATCAGGGATGTGGCATGTAGGGTGTGTCAAAGTATTTAGTGATGCAAAGAGTAAAATCCAATATGGCTGCCGGTGGCCATGTTTTTTGCCCAAATTACCCCAAAGTGATTCGTGCCCAACTAGGGGCCACCCCAATGATGAATATGAAGTTTGGAGATGATCGGATCAGGGTTGTGGTCTGTAGGGTGTGTGAAATGGTGATGATCGGATCAGAGATGTGGTCTGTAGGATGTGTCAAAGGATTTAGTGATGCAAAGAGTAAAATCCAAGATGGCCACCAGCGGCCATGTTTTTTGCCGAATGATCCTAAAATGACTCGTTCCCATCTACATGTAAATGTCAACATTCATGACAAATTTTATGATGATCAGACAAACAGTACGGCCTGTAGCCCTCGCCAATGGATTCAAATTTGAAATCCAAGATGGCCACCAGCACCCATGTTTTTTGGCCGAATGACCCCAAAATGGCTCGTTCCCATCTACATGTCAATGTCAACATTCATGACACATTTCATAAAGATCAGACCAAAGATACGACCTGTAGCCCGCGCCAAAGTATTTAGTGATGCAAAGAGTAAAATCCAAGATGGCTGACGGTGGCCATGTTTTTTGGCCAAATGACCCCAAAATGACTCGTTCCCATCTAGAGGTCACCCCGATGACCCATATGAAGTTTGGTGATGATCGGATAAGAGATGTGGTCTGTAGTTGTAAAAGGATTTAGTGATGCAAAGAGTAAAATCCAAGATGGCCACCAGAGCCCATGTTTTTTGGCCGAATGATCCTAAAATGACTCGTTCCCATCTACATGTAAATGTCAATATTCGTGACAAATTTTATGATGATCACACAAACAGTACGGCCTGTAGCTCGCGCCAATGGATTTAATTTTGAAATCCAAGATGGCCACCAGTGGCCATGTTTTTTGTGCGAATTACCCCAAAATGGCTCGTTCCCATCTACATGTCAATGTAAATATTCATGACAAATTTCATAAAGATCAGACCAAAGATACGACCTGTAGCCCGCGCCAAAGTATTTAGTGATGCAAAGAGTAAAATCCAAGATGGCGGCCATGTTTTTTGGCCAAATGACCCCAAAATGACTCGTTCCCATCTAGATGTCACCCAGATGATCCATATATATGAAGTTTGGTGATGATCGGATCAGAGATGCGGTCTGTAGGATGTGTCAAAGGATTTAGTGATGCAAATAGTAAAATCCAAGATGGCCACCAGCGGCCATGTATTTTGGCCGAATGATCTTAAAATTACTCGTTCCCATCTACATGTAAATGTCAACATTCTTGACAAATTTTATGATGATCACACAAACAGTACGGCCTGTAGCCCACGCCAATGGATTTAATTTTGAAATCCAAGATGGCCACCAGCGGCCATGTTTTTTGGCCGAGTGACCCCAAAATGACTCGTTCCCATCTACATGTCAATGTCAACATTCATGACAAATTTCATAAAGATCAGACCAAAGATACGCCCTGTAGCCCGCACCAAAGGAAATTGTTGACTCACTCACGCACACACAGACGACGGACGCCAAGCCATGGCAATAGCTCAAACTTAAAAAGTAAGTTGAGCTAAAAATGCTTTACCAGAACAGACCAGAATGGCAAATTCTGTCACACGGTAGTAGGTCTATTGTTTGCTGTCTAGAAGCCTTTTGTTGACTATAACATAAAAATTTGGTCCATATGCACTTCCAGGCAGTGTTTACCCTTAGGGCAAATAACAGGAATAATAGAAAGGGAAATAATATGTTGTCACTGAAGGGGGAACTGTAATATAGTCTAATTTGATTCAATATGACACCAGATCCAGTCCATATACATAAACAGAGTTTCAGCTGTTGGCAAATATTGGCATGGGCAAACCATTCAGCCGTACCCAGAACTACATGAACATCCCTGCAAGGCCCACGGGGAGCTTGTAGAAAAAATATTCCAAAATATACCTTATATACATACCATATCTATATATATATATATATATTATGTAAACATTGTTTTCTACAAAGTGCCTGTGGGTCAACCTAGAACAAATTTAGACTAAGTTGGTTTTTAGTCCATTTTGAAGAAGAATGTGCAATATAGCCTCTATTACATATCCAAAATTCGCTTGAGCATTTTTTGTAATCCATGATGGCAGTTGGTATATGGAACAATTCTGAATTTCTGTGGTAGGTGTACCAACAAATACGTAATTAGTAATAAAATAAAAGAAACCCAAACAATGCTTAGACTTAAACCATATCGGTAGAATGTCTGTCCCAAAATGGAATGAAATTTATAATTTGTGGAAAATAGAATAGCTGGTCCTATAAGAGTGAACAAGCTCCCAAATTATGCGAGGATGAATGATTGCAAAGTATAATGGAAACTTTTGATAAGACATGTATGAATTCTCTCTAAAGTATCTCGTGAGAACGCATGCGAAAGCAGGGTCTCATACAATGGTTAAATCAGGACTTTTTTGGTGCCCAGAAAAATAATGCAGTTTTATCTACACAGTTACCTTGTACTCTATTAATACTATCTCATACTGTTCTATATTAGTGAATTTTGACAGATTTGATGTACAGATAAAAATAAATGATGATCAGTTAAATTCCTGAGACTGTTCATATTGAGTACATATATTTCTTCTTCTAGAAAAGGTCACACATTCAAGACATCCTCCTATTGTCTTAAAATAGTAGTCATACCCCCTAGTTGAGTCTGGTCAAGTGATGAAACACAAATATTTCGCCATTATCACAATAATGCAGGGTGGTATACAATGAACGAACTTATCAAAATTCCAAGGATTACCATAGACAATCTTCGATAAATTCTCAACTTAACCAAAATCACCTACATACTCTGTGGCAGAGACTGTCTATATCCCTGGAAATTATATTTGCTGATATTCACTAAACACATACGCGAATCATACATTTTCGACAACCGCAGCACCGCGTTTTCCTCTTCTCCCTAATGTTATACGGTACATATCTGCTGCTCACAAACCATAAATAGCAACATTGAGTGAATGGTCAATGCAGAAATAATAGCTTTAAACACTGATGACCTGATATTTAGTCCAGTATGTGGGTGGCAATGGTAAGATATTTACAAACAACTAGAAACTGCAAACTAATATTGTACATTGTGTGGTAGCATAATCCTGTTGTAAAGTGCCGACTGAAGTCATTTTAACAAAATTTTCTACTTAGAAACCAGTTTGGTAGCAGCATGAAAATTAGCCTAAATAAAATTTAAGATGTAACATCTCTTCGATCTGGTGAGCTGGGGTGCTAATCTGTTGAAGAGAGGAGTGTTTCTTTACAGTATAATCAGCATTACGACATACGTGGATGGTTTATTATCACAGAGTGTTGAAAAATCCGGAAATGTAACTAGTATTTACACAGCATTATACATTCAATAAATAATCATAATTCCAAAAGAAACTACCACGCACTGTGTGGCAAAACATTACTTCATGTGTTGCATGCCCGAAATAATTTGTTTTGGCCCGATTGTTGGATGCATTCTGAGCAGAAAACCTGAAAAGACGTAAATCATTGTGTTTACTTGTGATGCAGTGACCGATAAATCCTTCAGATGAATCTGTTTTAATGATATGTGTAGCTTTAAAGATAATTAATAACATACTTGTAAATTATCAATACGTATTTTCACTTCTAGGTGGTAATCCAATATTTTGCTTTTGTCTTATCAGGGCTTGGAGTTGTAGCCATTTTGACAGCCATTTCATGGCCATGATTCCATTTTTTTTCTGCCCTTATCACTCTATATGCTCCCGTACTCTAGTTTCAAACAAACTGGTATATATTGGATGGAGGAGTAAGGGGTTCTGGCATCACCGATGAGGGATATTGCAGAAAAACCTACTTCCCAAGGCCAGAAAATGGGCATTTTTAAAATCTCTAAAGAAAAATTGCTCAAAGCAGATTTTAGATATGTTAGAGGATATAGTCCTCTTCAAAATGGAATAAAAACCAACTTAATCCAAATGTATTCTAGGTCAAACCTTTCATCGACCAGACTATGAATCAAATTAGTATATTACAATGGCCCCTTCAGCCACAACACATAATTTCTCTTCGCATTATTTCTAATATATATAATATATATATAAGTGTAAACACTGCCTGGAAGTGCACAGATTGCATGTGTATGTGTTAATGATGCCCAAATTTTGGAAATATTAATTGTCATCGATATCAACCACAGGCCTACTATGTGACAAATTTGGTCGTGCAGGTATAGCATTATTCCATCAGATTTCCACATCCAGGCCATATAACTATGTCAAAACAATAAGATATTTGGTGGTGATCAATCAACCGTAAATGGAGTTATCTCAAAACCAAGAAAACTCAAATTTCCAGGGCTCATAACTCTTTAATAAATCACTGGACTGAACCGCAATTAGAATTCAGATTTCGTTCATCAAAATTTAACAAGGTTATCATCCACAAATGAAATTAGCTCCAAATTCCAACTACGGAACATATTACTGTCGTAAAATGACAGATGGAACTTATCTATAAACCAACATTCCAAATTTTATTGCATTCAAGTTGGTAGAACTGAAGATATCATCCCAAACTTAATTGCATTGGTGGATGGACAGACAGACAGACATACCAATGATATACATCCCATTGTGAGTTGGACAAAATTGATATTGGAAATGTGCACGAATGGGAACAGCAAGAACTGAAATAGGTCTAGCGGGCAAAGTATATCAACAACATATGTGACCCGCCATATCAAATCCAGTCGGAAGTCGGGATTTTTTTACCCTGTGCCAATGCATTCTCTTATATATGCGAGTCGACCATAGGTCGCCTCGCATATATAAGAGAATGCATTGGCTTAACAATTTTTTATCATGTTTTTAAATAAAATGTTTCTTACAATTTTTAGGACATAAAATAAAAAAAACATCCATTACCCTGCAGGGAGCCCCACACATATATAGAAGCACATAGAAGAGTGTCGTCTGCCCATGTTTGTCTGGGGCTCTGTATGGGTGAAATTATAAAATTGTTAAAGAATACAAGAACAAATTATTAAAATTGTTAGGCCAATGCATTCTCTTATATATGCGAGTCGACCATAGGTCGCCTCGCATATATAAGAGAATGCATTGGCCTAACAATTTTAATAATTTGTTCTTGTATTCTTTAACAATTTTATAATTTCACAAGAACAAATTATTAAAATTGTTAGGCCAATGCATTCTCTTATATATGCGAGGCGACTCGCATATATAAGAGAATGCATTGGCACAGGGTAAAAAAAATCCCAACTTCCAACTGGATTTGATATGGCGGGTCACATATATGAGAACTGATTCACCTACAAACCAGTAAAGTATTGTGTCTTGATTAAGATAGTACACCATTTTAGCAGCTAATCCATCATTGTTTTGATAAGAAAGCATTTGTGTGACTTTTGATAAAAACAAATTTAATGCACAAGCAAACTGCTGATTACCAGTTAACAAGTTAAGGGTTTCATGGAGATCTGATGATAATTTGAGAGGTCGTTGCCGACTGTAGCATTGAAACATTTTAGACATAAGTTTGGCCAAATTAAATTTTCTTGGCCACCAACAGCATGAATCATGAAGGTTACCCCTTCAATGACCGGAATTTCCTGAAATTTAGCGAAATGGAGCCTCCAAGCCTTGAAATAGCGTGTCTGTCATTTGCAGAATGAGGTCCCCAGAGGGTGAATTTAGTTATGCTACCCCGCATAGCGGGCTAGCATCACCAAATTCACCCTCTGGAGACCTCATTCTGCCGAGGTGTAAGCAGAATGAGGTCCCCAGAGGGTGAATTTGACTAAATTCACCCTCTGGGGACCTCATTCTGCAAATGACAGACATGCTATTTCAAGGCTTGGGAGCCTCCCATATATAAGAGAATACATCAGCCTAACAAAATTTATCTTGACTTTGTAAGCCAGTGCATTCTCTTATATATGCGAGGCTCCATATGGGAGACTCACAAATTTAAGAGAATGCAAAGGTTCTTTAATGCTGCACCAGCGCAGCTCCAGTCATGGAAGGATAAATGATAGATTTTTGTGGTTAGAATTCTCAACTGCAATTTTTAAATAGACATTGAATTTAGTGCGAGATGTCATAGGAAATCTTTCTTCGGGGATATAGCATAGTGTATTTGAGGGACCTACTTTTTCCAGGTGGTCAAATAAAATATGTCAAAGTTCTGCGTTATTCTTTATCTGCATAAAGCTGCCGACTACAAGTCATTAATATTTGATGCGATGACATAAATGACGCCATCTTCATACCGTTATTTTAGGTGCGAGTTGTGGTGATGTAGGGTATCACCTGTCAGGGACGTCATCCCATATCTTTGAATAACAACTGTGTAACACTGGATAATTTAATCATACGCTGTCAATTCATGTTATTCTGTAAAATAATTGGTTGTTATAATTAATGTAAAAGTAAATAAACTTAATCACAATAAGTTAATGTCGTTCACTCTTCCAGAAAGCACAGGTGCGTAATCTGGTTTCTGGATATCAGTCCTACATGAATTTGGAAAGATGCCAGATGCTTGCTTTAAATTGGCAGACAATTATTGATAGGGATTTGTTCTAAGGCCCTGCGAATCGGCAATTTTCAGCAGACTAAAAATCTGATATCTAATCGGGGGATCGATGTCAAATCTCGCCAGAGCATAATATAGGTGTTCAAAATTGCCCCAGGTTGTGTTCCTATATGGCATCGGGGGAAATTTCCATGTAGGTATTTTTGAAAGAAAATAACAATTGTATGTTATATACATCATACATTTTGATTTGGCTCACAATCATACAGTTTGAGAAAATAGGGCAGATATATATCATACATGTTTTCCCATCCTGACACATTAACCAGTTTACGCAATAAAAAAACTCTTGACAGTTGTAGGTGGGTCATCTTCTGTGTGCTTTTTGAAGATACTAAGTATTATTTGACATTACTAAGTACTGACCTCTAATAATACTCACGTTAAGACAAATAATGCGGATGCATCACTCCTATATATATATATATTTATTTCATCATCACCCCGAGCAAAAATTTATACAATGTGTATCAATGATGGGGACAAATTGGATATTCAAAGATGTCATTTGCAGAATAAGGTTCACAGAGGGTGAAATTAGTGATGCTATCCCGAACAGTAGGCTAGCATCACCAATTTCAATATCTGGGAACCTCATTCTGCTTAGGCCCCATTTTGTGGGAAGTATCTCTAGTCTAAAATTATCGTCTTTTTTAGTTACTTTTTCCTTTCTGAGAAGTTTCTATATCTCATAATTTGCAGAAGATAAAATGCATTATCAAGGTGACTAATGGGTGGCCATCACAGACTTCAATCGGTCTCCTCCAATAGCAGTTGATGCCAAAGCAGCATGAAGTTCCCAGAGGGTAAATTTTATGATGCCAGTCCACTGTGTGGGATACTGTCACTAAATTCACCCTCTGGGGACCTCATTCTGCAAATGATTGCTGTAAAGAACAGATCTAATTTTATGGATATATTTTGGGAATGGCATTTTTGATCAATTGTGGGATTATATAAGAAAGAACTCTTGTTTCAATATGTTTAGGAGTTATGAACCAAAAAGGTTAAAGACAAATTTAGTAGAATTTGTGTTCAAACTTTTCGGTTATAACAGCATAAACTTAGTTCAGACCAAGAGATCTTTCTTAATTAGCCTGTATGTGGCAAATGAGGAATTCTAGTTATTTTAATTAAGCTGTATTGAGTTTGTATTCAAACCTACAAATAATGTCTTTCATATGGAGAATGAGGTCCCCATAGGGTGAATTTAGTGACACTATCTCGCTAGCATCACCAAATTCATCATCTGGGGACCTCATTCTGCTTAGGCCTCAACCATGGGAGACCTAGGATCAGATGTGAATTTCCCCAGTTGAAGTTGACGATGTTCACCATTAGTCACCTCGATTATGCATTTTATCTTCTGCATCACTATAATCACCCTCTGGGGACCTCATTCTGCAAATGACAGACACACTTTTCGCAGGCATATTTGTATTGGATATCCCGGGTATCCCCCTACTTTGACCTCATGTCGAGCATGGTGGTGAATAATGATCCGGAACATTGAGCTGAAAACACCCATCAGTTCAGCAACACCCATCAGTTCAGCAAGTGTATATATGAGTTATCCCTTTCATGACTGGACTTGAGATTCCTGAAATTTTGCGAAAACCCTGTGCCAATGCATTCTTATATATGCTGGTCGCCCATAGGGCGCCTCGCATATATAAGTAACAATATTTACCTTGAACTTGTAAGCCACTGCATTCTTTTATATATGAGAGGCTCTCTATGGGAGACTCGCATATATAAGAAAATGCACTGGCACATGGTCTTTAATGCTGCACCAGCGCAACTCTCATCATGAAAGGGTTAATAAGACTGAAGAGGTAATTCAGATGATAAAATTTTATTGAACTGACATACAAAAACTCTTGTACACAAAGTCCAACATAATTGAGTTTCAAATATCTGTTCTGATGGATAAGTTTACTTTTCATTCAGATTCCAGAATATACAATAGCATGTGTAAGGTGATGATTAAAGGGACACTGAGAATCCAAAAAAAAAATTCTTCACCAGAACTGACTTTCTTTAGTATTTTAAAGACTGGTATATGTCATGTTTGGTTTCTACCAAATTTTCCAGTGTTACGACTGGAGTCAGAATATTTGAAATTCAAGACTTTTATGTAATAAAAATTAGTGGTTATGACTGGATGTCTGAAATCTGAATGCATTTCCAACCAATTAGTGGAATGTGAATATAGTGGGACAATGTCAACAAAATTGACAGATAAAGAGCAGTTTTGACAGCTGTCAAAAAATCATTGTTGTGTCTGTTTGCCATTTGAACAGGTATTTGGAACTCTAGTGTTAATGTAACAAATTTGTTCCCAATTAGGCTTAACCCTTTACCCAACAGAATGGCCCTGTGCCAATGCATTCTCTTATATATGCGAGTCGACCATAGGTCGCCTCGCATATATAAGAGAATGCATTGGCTTAACACATTAAAAATTATAAAATTGTTAAAGAATGTAAGAAAAAATGGTAAAAAAAGATTTTTTTTAGGCCAGTGCATTCTCTTATATATGCGAGGCGACCTATGGTCGACTCGCATATATAAGAGAATGCATTGGCACAGGGCATAACTGTAACTATCACAATGTGGTCAAGGAGCCGGTTCCAATGATATCCATATTTGTATGGTTCTATTGAGACAGACCGAAGATATTTTAGGCGGTTGAAGCTTTATTTGGCCGGTTTTGGCCGGTTTGTTGGGTAAAGGGTTAATAAATAGAAATACTGTGTTCTCAGGCACCTCCCTCTCAATAAATTTGGCTCCTTCTGTACTTTTATTTATCCGTTGACTGCTTATATTACCTGTACATACCTGGTAATCAACAATAGACCATTTTGATGTACACTTTTTAACTAATTGGAAGAATCCATTTAGTATAGAAAGGTTTAAATAGGTTTTTGATAAATATGCAATGGCTGAAAGGCTTTGAGAATAAATTGTATAGATGCTTGGAAGATTGTAGAATTTTATTCCCAAAACATTATCCATACATCCAATACTTTTGAGAATTCTTGAGGAAAAAAGAAATGAAAAGCCTCCCTCCCTCGTCCAATTTTCCTTACGAAATTTCCTGAGAATACAGGTATTTATATTTAATGGCCTTATTTAAATCAAAGTGTAACAAATATAGGTGGGGTCCGGAAGCTGTCAAGTGCACTGGCCCATCAAATAATACAACAGCACTACAGTAGTCTTCTTATATATATTAAAATTTAAACATGCAACAGTTTACAGATCTCAAATTGTCATGAAATCATTTGTCCATCTGACTCCATCACAATGTATTCATTTTCACACTGATGATAGACTAAAACCAAACATACCAAAGACTAGGAACATTTCAAACGTGGGTAGACTGTGGGATGATTTTAGTATCGTGAGGTGGGCGGGGAGGACTTTGATATATCACTGACTGCATCTACAAAGAATGATGTAAATCCAAATGAAACCACTTAATCGACATGTTTTGATTATAAATGGAGCAATACCAAATGAAATGACCTAATGCAGAAACACTTGCGAAGTGAAGCTAGCTTCAATACCAGAAAAGAAATAAGAATGAAGTTTTGGAACCTCATATAGAGAAATAACTATTAGCTGCATTGCTATGAGTTTCCATCATATATCTTAAAATGATGTGACTGACATATATCGGATGATTATAAGATATGTCGGGTTTAAAGGGGTACTGTACGCCAATTTCAATAAATTCCCGGTAACAATTGCGATCTAATATCAATATTATATTTTAAAATAACGTATTTGAGTCGACGATGTCTACTGAAAACGTTCCGGTTAACAGGCTATCATAAAAGTCAAATTGAATTATTTAATATAAATGAATTTATGGCTGGAGTCATAAAATGGCGAATTATGCCATTACAAGTTACCGTTCTTGAAATCTCACATGTTGGGTGTCTTTTATTGACGGCCGTTTACGACGAACATTATTGAGTTGCATACAAAACATGTTACATGCAAAAGGAAGTCCCGCTATAACCAATTTGGAAAAAAAGAGAAGAAACAAGATTCATAAAGCGTCAAGTATTTTTATAGGGGGTGAGATTGTTCGATGGAAGAGATTGCAGGCATCAATTGAACTTCCGGTTCATCCTGCAACCTGCATCTTCTCCGGTGAAGGACAAAAACATGGCGCGTAGTTTGAAATCGTAATATTTTCGTCGCTAAATTAGGTTTATACGAGACTCATATAACACGAACACAATCTAACTTGAAAGTTATTTCAATGGGAGTAAATAAAAACGAGAGGCCGATCACGATCGGCAGATGTTAACCCATCCCTTGGCGATAAAAATTTAATATGATCGGATAAATGAGAGTTTTGGTGTTGAATTATAGAGTATACTGTTATGTACTATTATAGACAAATGTACATAACACAAATTATTGGAATTTATGGGTCACTGGCATTTATATAAGAGAATGCACTGGTACAGGATCTGTAATGCTAAACCACCACAGCCAGCAAGTCCGTGGGTTAAATGTGTAGGTGTGACCTGGACATGGAATACTTGGGTTAAGAGAGTCCAATTTAAGTTTACAATAATAATGTGTCCTAGTATACAGATAAGCAACCTCACCACTGACCCATTAATATCAATTATATAGCACAGCTGTCAAAAAATCACAGGAATTGTTTATGTTGAACACTGACCTCTATTAAACCAATTACAATTATAATGATATCAGACCATCTGAAGATATAACTCTGCAGCACAGATGTCCAAGTCTACTGTTAATATCATGTGATGTTTATTGTTGAATCTTATTTTAAATTAGATACCATAGCCTTCTTTATCAGATTATTTGCACATTGGCATAAGAGACATCAGAAAATAATATAGCTTTATCAATAGCTAAGTAGTCCAAATGCAATTGGTGAATTAATTAAAAAATTAAAGGGACACATTGGAAATCTTTTTATCAACTTGTATCATAATCATCAATATCTAAATGAAAACAAATGACAAAGTCAATGACATTTGTTTTATTATTATTATAAAAGTTTTAAAAAAAAAAATTTAAATCAAATTTTTTTTTTTAAATGGTCATAACTCCTTTTAAATAAATCGGATCAAACCCATATTCGAACTAGATCTGTATTTTGGGCTGTGAAACTCACATACCAAATTTGGTTCCAATCAGATAAAAAATGTTTGAGTTATGGCAGAATGTGTGAATTCTAAGTCGAAAAAGGGCCATAACTCTGTAAAAAAAACTCGGATCAAACCCAAATTCGAACTCGATCTGTATTTTGGGCTGATATACCCATATACAAAATTTGCTTCTGATTGGATAGAAAATGTTTGAGTTATCGCATTACACGTAAGTGTCTACGGACGGACAGACGGACGGACAGACGGACGGACAGACGGACGGACGAACGACGAGTGGTAAATCCGGACAACGACACTATGTTTACCATACATGGTATGGGTAAACATAAAAATTGCCTATCTCTGTGTACAGTACACCTTTAACAAGCAATGTTCTCGATAAAAGGATTTGTAGATCACACTAAATAACTTACTTGCTGGAAAAGCAAAGAAAGGCGTTGAATGTCAATTGCCATTTTCTAAAGGAAAACCTTAACTCCGGTGGAATGCAGAGAAACTTGAAGTTAATAGAGGGCTTCAAAGAAATTTCTTCCGACAAGGTGAATGAATGGGTATTGTGCAATGTAAATCATAATTCAGAAAACTTCCTGTAGGCAAGAATAACACATCTATTTAATTTGCAACTGCAAATTTTATTGTGTGAAATTGCCACAACAACCAATATAATGAACCATAAACAGTGTATTTTCTTCTGAATTTGAAAACATTCACTATGAGAAATGGAATGCGAAACACACAAAAAATCTCAATGCAAGTTAATAAAAATATGAGAAAAAAATAAATATGATATCTGTTGAGAACACTTATACTCGCATTCACACAACAATGTTCTCAGACATACTAGACTTGTACTCTTATGATAAAGCAGTCATTTCTCATCACAACTCATCTTTGTCCGTAGTTTTATCTTCAGCCTGTGGAAAAATAAGAGATAGAAAATGGGAGATTCTGTTTCATCATTGATAATGTGATGACCTGAACAAGTCAGCAACCGTCAATAAAGCCAGTATTAATGAATTCTCCCTTTCTCAGGTAGACTGGGGATGGGGTGATTCGGGAGGGGGGGGGGGGGGGTGGGTGGGGTGGGGGGAGGGGGTTGTCAGAATAATTTCTCAGACATATAAACCTTGCTTCTTTTTCATGAATTTTTGCAGAAAGCAATATAGCTTATTTATTTTTCCTTTTTCTCATAAAAGTGATATTTTGAAGGGGAAAGGGGGGGGGTTGGAATTCATAAATATCAGCGATCTTGTGTCCGTAAAAAAAAATTCATATCTCACTTCCAGTACAGGCTTCAAATCTTTAAGTGACATTATTTGAGGTCAGTCATCTTAAAACAAGAGGACATCAACATCGCACATATTTTCAAAAGCACATTCTATTTACCGAACTTTAATAAAATGTGAAAAAATAAGGTGGGCTCGAGTATGAACTGATCTGTACTTTCATGTATATATCCCAAAATCGAAATATGTTAAGGGTATCTCAATAAAACCTGAAAACCTTTCTCTGCTAGATACTCATTGATGTATAGTTCCTTTAGGAAATGATCAGATAATATGTTGAACTTAATATCTTCCCACCATTGAATAGGACTCCTTCTGCAATTGTATTATCTGTCTGGTCAGTTTTTCCTGAACACCCTCCCGATGAAAGCGTAGACCATTCCAATGTATACTTTTATAACTTAATGGGAGAATCCATTCAGTAAAGAAAGTAATTGCATAAACATGGAAAATCTAAATAATGTTTATAACTGTTTTTGATGACTTGGTTGCTGATTTGTTCAGTCGTTAAACACAAACTTTGTCTCCCATGTTCTCACTCTTTGCCTGTGTGAATTGTCTTGTTGCTATGGTGACCGATGATCATGGGATAGCTGTCTAATGATGACACATGCAGTTGAACGAAACACACCATGCAATAGAAGTCAGAACTGTTAATATTTTCGTCGGTGAATATTCAGAATGGTTTTTCTTTTAATAAATTTAGTCAGTCATCAAAAATTGTACTTCTTGTAAAAGAAAATCATTTAAAAACAGAGTATTTAAGTTAATTACTTAATTACTCATATGCAAAAATGAAAAAATATGTCTGCAAAAATGAAGTATGCAAACTATTAAAATTGATTATAACTTTAAACAAACTGAAGCATATTGAGTAATTGACATAACAATAATGTTTTCTGGGTGTGGGGAACAAACTGCAAACTAAACTCACAAATCAGTCAGGAACACCATAACAGACCAGACAAAAATTATCTGTTCAAGTATTTTCAAACTCATCGGAAATAAAAACACACACAGGCAAAGCGGTAAGAATGGGATAACAAGACATTTGTACGATAAACTACTGTAGCATGCAATAATCCACTGTACTAATCGCATATATCATTTCAAGAAGAATAAATAGTATAGGTGAAAAGCATCGAAATGACCTTTTAACCCTTTACCCAACAGAAGGGCCCTGTGCCAATGCATTCTCTTATATATGCGAGTCGACCATAGGTCGCCTCGCATATATAAGAGAATGCATTGGCTTAACACATTAAAAATTATAAAATTGTTAAAGAATGTAAGAAAAAATGGTAACAAGTGTTTAGGCCAGTGCATTCTCTTATATATGCGAGGCGACCTATGGTCGACTCGCATATATAAGAGAATGCATTGGCACAGGGCATAACTGTAACTATCACAATGTGGTCAAGGAGCCGGTTCCAATGATATCCATATTTGTATGGTTCTATTGAGACAGACCGAAGATATTTTAGGCTGTTGAAGCTTTATTTGGCCGGTTTTGGCCAGTTTGTTGGGTAAAGGGTTAATTTTGAGATCTTGCAGACTGTTGTCTTTAAAAGCACGATCTTTGAATAATATTTAAAAAAGATAATCAATTAATTATTAATTAAAGATGACCTAATATGAAAATTACAAACTTAAATTACATATTTTTTTTGTAGCTCAATTATTGGAATGAAAATCAACATTCATGCATGTCAATGGAAATAGCAGGGTTTCGAAATTTAAACAAGTGTTTAGAGGATGTAACTCTGACATACCTTTTCCTCCTCATCATCCTCAGTTACCTCATCTTCGGTAGCGTCTTCGCTGGCTGCTTCCTCTTCGGGTTCTTCATCAATCTAAAAATAGAATGTTAGCAATATATCACATCTTTAATCTTATATCAAATATAACATCAGCAACATGTCTTGACCCAAGAACATCGACAACTCATCTCAGACCAACTTGCATCCATACTCCATGGAACACAACAAAATGAGATTACAACAGGGGGGGGGGGTCGGAAAAAAAATTCAGGCACGTATGGCATTTTTTCCCTTTCGATCATTTTTTGTACCCACCCACCCCCACCGCCAAATTTTTTTCCGTTTTCGGCAGTTTTTTCCGACCATTTTTTGACACCCACCCCCCCTTTTAACACTAAAACAGAGATTTGCGGGGGGAAATTCACTGTAAACAGCTGTATATGAATTTCTGTGCATACTATTTATCATGGATGTTAACATGGACATGTAAATAGGAATGAGTAATTTTGAGGTCATTCGGCCAAAAAAACATGGCTGCCAGCGGCCATCTTGGATTTCAAAATTTGCAACAAAATACAACACGATAACTGCCTGCAGTTATTTCTCACATTCAAACTGATTCAAAGTGGTTTTGAAGCCCAACTCATTGCCAAAACACTAAAAACAAGCAGGATTTTTTTTTTTTTAGTTGCGGAAAAAATTGCTTGTTGGTGGCTTTGACCACCCACCCACCCCGGCATATGTGCCGGAAGAAATTTTTTCACCCCCCCCCCTGATTACAAGGGTATTTAGCATGAATACATAAATGAAAACACGAATGTAAATATATAAGAAATGACTGGAAGATCGATTCGGTTTGGTTGTGAACATGAATGGGAGAATCTGTTCAGTAAAAAAGGGTTAGTTCTGGTTAGTTAAGGCCAAAAAAAAAAGGGTTTTGATTCTCTGGCATAGCCGCGTCTGGAAAAAAGGCCCGCATTGAAGCATTTTATTACGATTTTCAAATTGACCGAACCTGTCAAATGATAACACGAAAATAGGAAACTAGAAAAGAGAAATTAGTTATGTTTCAAACATCGAATATGATAGACATACAATGGTGTATGTGTTGGTATTCAACAACAGACACTAGGCAACGATAACTACGAGGTACATTGTCACCACAAGCTGCCCAAACCCCCAAGTTTATTAAGTCAAATGTGTTTCCGTGCTGTAAACAATTATGTGATTTCCAATTTCGGGAAAACAAACCGGAAAAAAATATGGTGCGTATTGGCGATGTGTATGCTGGTTTAATTTAATAGTATTTGAAGTTTTTATGGCTAGCATGTATAGTTACTATAGTATAGATGGATAAATATTAAAGTATATAGATAGATATAAAATTTTTAATCCCGATTTAAACTTTGTTTGTTTTAGCTCTGTTTCCGTCTTTGTTGTATTCCGTGTTTTATAGACGCAGTAACAGAGCACGCGAATCGAACGGACCTCAAACCATTCTTACCAACAATTCTGTCCATGGATGCGTATTCTCTTTAAATTCACCGATGTTACTGAATATATTTGCCGGCAAAATTATCCGAGAGCACCATTTTATAGTGTGCAAATATATTTTTAAGCATTGTATTTTGGCTTGTTTTGGAAATAAAGCGTGATCCATAACCGAAAAATCTGAATTTTATTCCAAATGATTCAGTGATTTTAGAAATTAGAGACACTCGGTAGTCTGTGTCAAGGCCATTAATTGTGCATAGATCATAGATGTACTAAACTGTGAATACTACCGAAAGGGTGTGCCTTTGAATGCAGATAATCAAGAAACAGGTAACTGAGGTGTGGCAGATGCAAACTAAAATTAAATGCAACAAACAGTCTATGACATTTAAATAAAAAATATGAAGTGTTTTCCATGTTACTGACATTGAACAAAATCTCCCTATTTTTCACTAAATCTCCCTATTTCCGAGGACAAATCTCCCTATGAAAGTAAACAGGTGTGATGTAAATAGATATATACTATAAAAAGGTACATACATATATCAAATATACCAACAATATATATATGATGTACGGGTAGTATAATGTGATAATTGGTCATTCTTTATAGTGGAATACATTAGTTTATATCAAAACAATGTTCTCCTTAGATTTTCTTAACCTGGGAAGGTATAATAACACATGCTAACTATGGGCATTATCCCCATAACAAAAATAAAAAATAAAAATAAAACCGTCGTTCCCTCATCGATTCTCAATTTTTTTTTTTTTTACCTAATGGCTATAGAGTAATGAGCAGGAAGCATTAAACAGGTGCAAAAGTTGTCCCATATAAATAATATAAATTCGGAATCTCTCAGATAACTTACAGGTGCGTCTAATGGAATATCCATACTGGTTCTAAGTATTTTCTCTATTCTCGTAGCAAATCCAACAGTGTCCTGTACATTGTATCCTGATCTGATCGTGGCTGCTTCAAACATGAGCACCCCCATGTCCTTAGCAGATTCGTCATCCTTATTAACCTACAACAACATACAAAGAAATCATACATGAGCATTCCAGTGTTCTCAGCAGACGAGTTATCTTTATGAACAAGGTTTCCCACAAGCCAAGGCCATTTATCAACAATTGCAATGGTTTTAAGGCCCTCAGTTCTAAAATTCAAGGTCAATTCTTAGCAATGTTCTTGTTTCCCCCCCCCCCCAAAGACTCTAATCTAAATACTATAAAAGACCAGTATAAATGAATTATAAGATTCTCATCAAACTGTTTTCTGTGTTGGTGGGCAAATTTAATTTTTTTAGTTTATTCTTGCTAACATATGGTCATGGTACGTTCTGTAAACGAATCAGTATTCAACACAAGGTGATTTAAATTGCCCAATTATTAAAATAGACTGATTGATAGGTCATTGAAATGTACTATGATGATTAAGGCATGAGAAAAACAGTTTACTTTCCAAATAAAAAAACTTAGAGGGGATGAGAATCTACCTATTTATTTTTATATTGGCCTAATGCAAATCGGAATCAAAAACAAGTCGAGCAAGTGGTTGAAATATTTATGAAATTAAAGGCTATTTGATACCCCCTACCCCTGGTAATTGGAAGGACTTTCCTAATGGGCATTTGTCAAATTCAAGGCTATTCCAGGTTTTTAAGGCACAATGATAACTCTGTTCACCTACAATAATATATATAATTTCTAAGACATTCCCACAGACTCAAAAATTCAATCTTATTTGACAGATGTAAAACTTCCCATGACTAGAACATGGAGCTTTCTGTATAATAGCAAACATTCTGAGTGGATGGTAACAAACATTTGGCATGAGCATTAAATTTCTGGAGGATAATTTTATATTTAATAATTCAGTATGAAGTGGTAGTTCTCAGAAATGAGAAGTTTTTGTTAGCATGGCATGCAGATCAAGTAGGTAATTTGTAGTCATGTGCAACCCATGTCAATACAATTATTTGTGTTTGTACTTGACCATTGTGAAATGAAACTTGGTTACTTAACCCTTTGAGTGCCAGGGGCCGATCTCATCGGCCCTAAACCTACAAAATAAGTCTGTTAAAGAATATAAGAATAAATTATTAAAATTGTAAAAAAATTGTATAAAAAAAAATAATTGTTAGGCAAATGCATTCTCTTATATATAAGAGAATGCATTGGCACAGGGTATATGGGTTGATACAAAAATCGACCTGGCGCTCAAAGGGTTAAAGTAATGCTCAGATGTCATACATACCCCACCGGACAAAACAAGTGTATGATGGTAGAGCCACTGGAGACATCTACACATGGTTCTGGACATAAAATGTTTAGGTGAATATATTTGTTTATACATACCTCGACCCTGTTTTTAAGTTCCTTGATCAATGGATGCCTGGGATTGATTTCCAAAATCTTTTTCTGGTTACTGTAAAAGCTGAAAGCAGGAAGAATTTTCTGTGAAAATGGCTACTTCGAAGTCTTAGATATAGAAATTTTCACTTTCACACAACCGATATGTAATCATTTCATTTCCATGTAGTCCGTTTCAAGTTTGTATACCAAGGACAGTTTTGGTCTGTCTGAGTTGTGATTGTGTATTGATAAATAGCAAATCTGATAGATTGGGTTAGCATATGCACTCTAGTGCGTGTCCTAAATGCTATAGATATCTTGTGCTTCACAAGCCTTGAAATAGCATGTCTGTCATTTGTAGAATGAGGTCCCCATAGGGTGAATTTAGTGATGCTACCCCCGCATAGCGGGCTAGAATCACTAAATTCACCCTCTGGGAACCTCATTCTGCTGAGGCCTAAGCAGAATGAGGTTCCCAGAGGGTGAATTTAGTGATGCTAGCCAGCTATGCGGGGTAGCGTCACTAAATTCACCCTCTGGGGACCTCATTCTGCAAATGACAGACACTATTTCAAGGCTTGTGCATTCAGCTGCTGCCAAATAAACTACCCGGTATATAAAATAACACAGTTGGTGAACATGACCCGTTATTTACTTACTCCTGCGTTGGGTCTTTAGCTTTAGCGTAAGCCTGTGACTTCATTATCCTCTCCATGTTTCCAGTCCAGCCGTATGAGCTGGCAATCAAAGCACATGGTGATGTTGTCAATCTCTCAGAAATTGTGGCCTTCTCAATCTGCAAATTTCATAAACAAGTTACAAACATGTAAACACTCAATTAGGTGTTAAAACAAGATAATCAATAATGACAGGAAAGAAAACAACTTTATGTTAACCCTTTACCCAATAGAACGGCCCTGTGCCAATGCATTCTCTTATATATGCGAGTCGACCATAGGTCGCCTCGCATATATAAGAGAATGCATTGGCTTAACACATTAAAAATTATAAAATTGTTAAAGAATGTAAGAAAAAATGGTAAAAAGTGTTAAAAAAAGATTTTTTTTTAGGCCAATGCATTCTCTTATATATGCGAGGTGACCTATGGTCGACTCGCATATATAAGAGAATGCATTGGCACAGGGCATAACTGTTACTATCACAATGTGGTCAAGGAGCCGGTTCCAATGATATCCATATGTGTATGGTTCTATTGAGACAGACCGAAGATATTTTAGGCTGTTGAAGCTTTATTTGGCCGGTTTTGGCCGGTTTGTTGGGTAAAGGGTTAACACAAGTTTCCATGAGACAAAAAATTGGAACCTTAATCAAGGTTATTTCATCATAAGGACCCATACTATTCCATCAGCTATGCGTTCGATAGTCTGACTCATTCAGATATTCATACTACTACCAGTACAATATAGAGCTTTTCCCATAGCTTGACATCACCCCCCCCCCCCCCCTATTTTCACAACTAGCTTCTAATTGGCTCAGCCCGAGCATATAAAGGGTTAAATAATGCCCAGGTTTTTCAGTATTTTACAGCATTGCTAACAAACATCAATTTTTTCAGGAGTTTTCAGTATACATTTTCCAAGTAGGAGAACAAACCCTCTATAAGAAAATCGTTCTCATAGTAAATTTTCTATACTGAATACTAACTGATGAGCAGTTCCCTTAGGAAATGTTCAGATAATAAGTTCAACAAACGACCAAATGTTGTTTTGTTGAAATTATTATCTCAACATTTCCCTCCATATGACTCCTTCTGTACTTGTATTATCTGTCGTCTGCTTAAATTTCCTGAAAATCCCTTTAGAGGACTAATGGACCATTCCAATATATACTTTTATAACTGGGCAGAAGAATCCATTTAATAAACAAAGGGTTAACCCTTTAATGTCGGAAGCTGCACTGGTGTAACATTAAAGATCCTGTGCCAGTGCATTCTCTTTTATATGCGAGTCTCCCATAGCGAGCCTCGCATTATTTATAAGAGAATGTACCGACTTACAAGGTCAAAGTAATAATGTTAGGCCAAATGTATTCTCTTATATATGCGAGGCTCCCAATGGGAGACTCACATATATGAGAGAATACATGGGCATGGGGTTTTCGCAAAATTTCAGGAAGCTCCAGTCATTGAAGGGTTAACCCTTTACCCAACAAACCGGCCAAAACCGGCCAAATAAAGCTTCAACAGCCTAAAATATCTTCGGTCTGTCTCAATAGAACCATACAAATATGGATATCATTGGAACCGGCTCCTTGACCACATTGTGATAGTTACAGTTATGCCCTGTGCCAATGCATTCTCTTATATATGCGAGTCGACCATAGGTCGCCTCGCATATATAAGAGAATGCATTGGCCTAAAAAAAATCTTTTTTTAACACTTTTTACCATTTTTTCTTACATTCTTTAACAATTTTATAATTTTTAATGTGTTAAGCCAATGCATTCTCTTATATATGCGAGGCGACCTATGGTCGACTCGCATATATAAGAGAATGCATTGGCACAGGGCCCTTCTGTTGGGTAAAGGGTTAAGAGTTGTAGTGTAATCAGTACCATATCCTTGAGAGCAGACTCCTTCAGCCAAGTCAAAAGAGGTTCGTAATCCTTCTCTACTTCTTCCTTCCTTTCTTTAGCCTTCTCTGAATCATCTAGTTGGAGGCCGTCCTTGGCGATGTTTTGTATCTTTTTGCCATCAAATTCTGGGATTGATTGGATCGTATATTCATCAACAGCTTCAGTGAGGTACAACACTTCATATCCTTTCTTCAAAACTCTCTCCGTGAATGGAGCTGTTTCAACCTGAAGAAAGTAAATCATTCAGTCGATTCCAAAGCAAATTGATATTAAAGATGTATAATCCGAATTAAAGTTCCAAATTACTATTTCTTTGGCTTCTGGGGGTAATAAAATATTTGATTTGAGTCGAGTCAAAGCTCAGAGTGATGAGATAACCCTAAAATCAAGTGGTAATACGGTGAAATTTTGTGATACTCCCAAGTGATTATGTGATGCTCCCTATGGGAGCTAAGCTCTAGACATGGAATGGTTAACCAGTACATCTTCAAAAGAAACCAATCTAAAAAAATTAAATGTGGATAAAATGGGATTGAGTTTTTTTTACTTTTGAACTCTTGGAAAATTCTGGACAAATTTGAAAAGAATTTGGTTTACAATGTCCTCTTCATGTGATGAGGTGCCCGAGACCATAGTATTTCTCATTTATTAAGCTGCGTTCACACGAGTCTGTTGTGTTGAAATTTGATTACATGCATTGACACCAAGGTGTTCACATGGCTGCAATGCGTCCTTTGTGCTAAGGCACATATACCATATATGGCATGCATCGTGACGTTACTTGTCAAACTGCATGCAGGATTTATCTCCCTTGATGACTCGATTGTTTTTCAAACAATGAAAGATGGCGGCTATCTTCGAAGCGAAGGAAAATAGACTTGTATGTCAATAAAGTGTTAGTTGTTGGAATTTTACAGGTTGGACATTATCATACAATTACTTTATTACAAATAGATTCATTTGCAATATAGCGATTATTCCAATAGCAAAATAATAAGCTGCAATTATCAATCGGAAGCTCTGCGTTATAGCAACGCACACATCCGTGTGAACGGATTTAACCCAGACAATGCAAGGTATCGTCCAATGCAACAGACTCATCTGAACACTGCTTCAGACATAGTGCCTACCTCTTTCCTGCTGGTGCCGCAGTGATAGTAGATAACTTCTTGCTTCTCCTTCATTCTCTCAACATACTCCTCCAGACTGGTCTCCTCGGTGTCAGAGTTAGATGAGAAAAATTTCAACAACTTAGCCAGACGAGTTCTGTTTGATGGATCTTCGATAACTCCCAACTTCATGCTAATTTAATAAATATAATTAAAATTATTAGAAATTTTATTTTGACACAAGCTTTAGTTTTATTTATTTTTTAACAGTTAGGCAAAATAATTCAGAGGTTCAAACTACAGAAACCCTTTCATGATGGGAGCGAGGTTGGTGCAACATTAAAGATCAAGTGGCAGTGCATTCTGTTATATATGCGAGACTCCCATATGGACACTCGCATATATACGAGATTGCACTGGCTTGAAAGTTTAATGTAAATATTGCTAGGTCAATGCATTCTCTTCTATAAGCGAGGCTCCCTATGGAAAGAATGCATTGGCACAGGGTTTTTGCAAATTTACAGGAAGCTCCAGTCATGGAAGAGCTAAAATAGCTGTGTGTTGATTTTGTTACATTCTGACAAATCTATAACCACAACTACAAGCCAATTATATTGTACAGACTTTCATTTTTAGAAAATGAAGGCGCGCATAGTCTCGCTCGCTGGTTTTTGGGCCCAGGCGCGCGGTTTCTATCAAGATAAAATAAACAGCGGATTGCCGGAAATACATTCATAAATGCCGCGTAAATTGAATTAGTCAACTCACGATCGATGTCCAGTGAATCTCTTTGATGGTTTAACACTGCTTAATCCACTATCCATAAGCACAAGTGAATTTTACACACTATGTTTTATATTGTACATGCTCCTATACTAATTGTGATTCATAATTATTAATAAAGAATCAATTTAATACTCCGATTCCATGCTGACAGAATAATATCATCATCTCCCGGCCACGTGGTCTCGCTTTGATTTTCCAGTAATTTATGTGACGTCATAAGCCATACATAGAAATCATTCAAATGTATTTTTAGCTTCGAATCATTCAGACAGATTGTGCATTGGACACCGTGTGACCTCAAATAATTTACTGGTGTCGGTGATCAAACGTCGGGCGGGTTGATTGACACCGCACTGTGAATGGAAAGTTGTGGAGTTGGTAACTAGGTCGCGGCACCTTTGATCTCGCGACACATCACACAGGCATTCTCGAAACCGGTAATAAAACGGAAAATGGGACACATTATTAACCAATCTCGTCTGGGTAGACACTGAAAATATAGTTATCGGGTTCGGCCAACTTCGCTCGCTGTATTTGGCCTAGGTGCGCCTCAAAAATGAAAGTCTGATTGTATTTTATACTTCTTCAGAACACAAATATAATTTTTTGTCAAAAGAATAACATGTTTTGAAATTAGTCTATAGTCTAGGAATTAAACATAGTAAACCAGAACTGTAAACAATTAAAGATAACAACCTAACTGCTTGAAGGACCACTCAATCGGTTTCCTTGAGCGAGGATTAATATGCAATTTTTTTGGAATGGTTCATTCTTCATTTAGAAGGATATAATATAAGCAGACAACAGGCTGAGAAAAGCCATATACATTCCCATTCATTCAATCATATAAAGGGATTTTCAGATAAAAAGTTCAACAAACACAGGTTGTTAGCTAATCTTATTAACCTAAATCCTACATTTCCCCACCAGTGAATATGAATCCTTCTGCACTTGTATTATCTTTTCGTCAGTTTGCTTTTATTACCTGGACACCCCTCCAAATGAATAATAGACTGTTACAATGTATACTTTTATAGCTGAATCCAAGCCTTGAAATAGTGTGCCTGTCATTTTCAGAATGAGGTGTTAGCAGAATGAGGTTCCCAGAGGGTGAATTTGGTGATGCTAGCCTGCTATGCGGGGTAGCATCACTAAATTCACCCTCTGGGGACCTCATTCTGCAAATTACAGACACCCTATTTCAAGGCTTGGCTGAATCCAAACTAAATGGGAGAGAATCAAGCCTGCAAATAGTGTGTATGTCAGTTGCAGAATGAGGTCCCCACAGGGTGAATTTAGTGATGCTATCCCACAAATTCACCCTCTGGGGACCTCATTCTGCTTAGGCCTCAACTTCTGGGAAGTATCTATAGCCTCAAATTAACATTGTTTTTCATTACTTTTTACCTTCTGCATCCCTTAATTTTAAGAAAATAAAATGCATAAAATCGAGGTGACTAATGGGTAAACAACACCAACTTCAACTGGGGAAATTAAATATGATCCAGTTGAGGTTCTCAGAGGTGAGTTTGGTGATGCTAGCCCATCGTGTGGGATAGCAACACTAAATTCACCCTCTGGGGACCTCATTCTCCAAACGACAGACACACTATTTCAAGGCATGGGGAGAAAACAGTTAGTATAGAAAGGGTTAAAGTGATTATGAAGTCGCCATGGACATCCTGCTTACTTAGTTCCATATTCCTTCCAGAATTTGTCGTAGTCATCCTTGCTGATTTTCTTGATCATGTCTAGTGTTTTTCTCACCAGTTTCTTCTTGATCACTTTAAGCAATTTATGTTGTTGCAAGGTTTCACGAGAGACATTCAGAGGTAGATCATCTGAGTCAACCTACAGATTGAGATAAAACTAGAATTAAAACAAAACTCAGATTGACATCTTTAGAAGTCAGATTCGAATTTGGTGTAAACAGTATGTAATCCATGTAATTATTTATAAACAAAATTATCACAATAAAATACAAACATGACATGGATTGGATTCAACAAGGTTATAGAAGTTGTCTCTGGTTATCATGTTACTAAGGCAACAATAGGAGTGGGCTTGATTTTACTGTGCTGTATTTTTGGAAAATTTGGGGTTTAACCCTTTACCCAACAGAAGGACCCTGTGCCAATGCATTCTCTTATATATGCGAGTCGACCATAGGTCGCCTCGCATATATAAGAGAATGCATTGGCTTAACACATTAAAAATTATAAAATTGTTAAAGAATGTAAGAAATGAAAGTGTCAATGACACTGTAGCTCAACTTGGAAAGGGAATAATTTAATGTATTACAGTCAATGGAGCGATTAGGAATGTGGAAAGTTGAATGTCTAATACTAGTTTATCGACATGAAGAGAAAAGCAAAATCCAAGATGGCTGCTGGCGGCCATATTTTCGGCCGAATGACCCCAAAATGAGTCGTTCCCATCTACATGTCATCGTTAACATCCATGACAAATTTTATGACGATCAGACTAAAGGTACGACCTGTAGCCCATGCTAAAGAATTTAGTCATACAAAGAGTAAAATCCAAGATGGCTGCTGGCGACCATGTTTTTTGGCCGATTGACCCCAAAATTACTTGTTCCAATCTACATGTCATTGTTAACATCCATGACAAATTTTATGATGATCAGACTAAAGGTACGACCTGCAGCCCGTGATAAAGAATTTAGTCATACAAAGAGTAAAATCTAAGATGGCTGCTGGTGGCCATGTTTTTTGGCCGAATGACCCCAAAATTACTCGTTCCCATCTACATGTAAATATTATCATCCATGACAAATTTCATGATGATCAGACAATCAGTACGACCTGTGGCCTGTGCTAATGGATTAAATTTTGAAATCCAAGATGGCCGCTGGCGGCCATGTTTTTTGTCCGAATGACCCCAATATGACTCGTTCCCATCTACATTCCAATATCAACAGCCATGACAAATTTTATAATGATCAGACTAAAGGTACGACCTGTAGCCCGTGCTAAAGGATTTAGTCATACAAAGAGTAAAATCCAAGATGGCTGCTGACGGCCATGTTTTTTGGCCGAATGACCCCAAAATGACTCGTTCCCATCTACATGTGATTATTAACATTCTTGACAAATTTTATGATGATCAGACTAAAATTAGGACCTGTAGCCCGTGCTAAAGGATTTAGTCATGCAAAGAGTAAAATCCATGATGGCTGCTGGCGGCCATGTTTTTTGGCCGATTGACCCCAAACTGACTCGTTCCAATCTACATGTCATTGTTAACATCCATGACAAATTTGATGATGATCAGAATAAAGGTACGACCTGTAGCCCGTGCTAAAGGATTTAGTCATGCAAAGAGTAAAATCGAAGATGGCTGCTGGCGGCCATGTTTTTTGGCCGAATGACCCCAAAATTACTCTTTCCCATCTACATATCAACATTAACATCCAGGACAAATTTCATGATGATCAGACGAATAGTACGACCTGTGGCCCGTGCTAATGGATTAAATTTTGAAATCCAAGATGGCCGCTGGCGGCCATGTTTTTTGTCCGAATGGCCCCAAAATGACTCGTTCCCATTTACATTCCAATTTCAACAGCCATGAAAAATTTTATGATGATCAGACTAAAGGTACGACCTGTAGCCCGTGCTAAAGGATTTAGTCATACAAAGAGTAAAATCCAAGACGGCTGCTGGCGGCCATCTTTCTTGGCCGAATGACCCCAAAATGACTCGTTCCCATCTACATGTCATTATTAACATTCATGAAAAATTTTATGATGATCAGACTAAAGATACAACCTGTAGCCCGTGCTAAAGGATTTAGTCATACAAAGAGTAAAATCCAAGATGGCTGCTGGCGACCATGTTTTTTGGCCGATTGACCCCAAAATTACTTGTTCCCATCTACATGTCATTGTTAACATCCATGACAAATTTTATGATGATCAGACTAAAGGTACGACCTGCAGCCCGTGATAAAGAATTTAGTCATACAAAGAGTAAAATCTAAGATGGCTGCTGGTGGCCATGTTTTTTGGCCGAATGACCCCAAATTCACTCGTTCCCATCTACATGTAAATATTATCATCCATGACAAATTTCATGATGATCAGACAATCAGTACGACCTGTGGCCCGTGCTAATGGATTAAATTTTGAAATCCAAGATGGCCGCTGGTGGCCATGTTTTTTGTCCGAACGACACCAAAATGACTCGTTCCCATCTACATGTGATTATTAACATTCTTGACAAATTTTATGATGATCAGACTAAAATTAGGACCTGTAGCCCGTGCAAAAGGATTTAGTCATGCAAAGAGTAAAATCCATGACGGCTGCTGGCGGCCATGTTTTTTGGCCGATTGACCCCAAACTGACTCGTTCCAATCTACATGTCATTGTTAACATCCATGACAAATTTGATGATGATCAGACTAAAGGTACGACCTGTAGCCCGTGCTAAAGGATTTAGTCATACAAAGAGTAAAATCCGAGATGGCTGCTGGCGGCCATGTTTTTTGGCCGAATGACCCCAAAATTACTCGTTCCCATCTACATGTTAATATTAACATCCATGACAAATTTCATGACGATCAGACGAACAGTGCGACCTGTGGCCCGTGCTAATGGATTGAATTTTGAAAACAAAGATGGCCACTGGCGGCCATGTTTTTTGTCCGAATGACCCCAAAATGACTCGTTCCCATCTACATTCCAATTTCAACAGCCATGATAAATTTCATGATTATCAGACTAAAAGTACGACCTGTAGCCCGTGCTAAAGGATTTAGTCATACAAAGAGTAAAATCCAAGATGGCTGCTGGCGGCCATGTTTTTTGCCCGAATAACCCAAAAATGACTCGTTCCCATCTACATGTCATTGTTAACATCCATGACAAATTTTATGACGATCTGACTAAAGGTACGACCTGTAGCCCGTGCTAAAGGATTTAGTCATGCAAAGAGTAAAATCGAAGATGGCTGCTGGCGGCCATGTTTTTTGGCCGAATGACCCCAAAATGACTCGTTCCCATCTACATGTCAATATTAACATCCATGACAAATTTCATGACGATCAGACGAACAGTACGGCCTGTAGCCCGTGCTAATGGATTGAGTTCTGAAATATAAGATGGCCGCTGGCGGCCATGTTTTTTTTCCGTATGACCCCAAAATGAATCATTCCGGTACAAATGTTGATGTCAACAGCTATGACAAATTTCATAATGATCCGATCAAAGGTACGACCTGTAGCCTCTATTGTTGACGCGTTACGCACACACGCACACACGGACGACGGACGACAAAGCCATGGCAATAGCTCAAACTTTACAAAGTAAAGTTGAGCTAAAAATGGTAAAAAGTGTTAAAAAAAGATTTTTTTTTAGGCCAATGCATTCTCTTATATATGCGAGGCGACCTATGGTCGACTCGCATATATAAGAGAATGCATTGGCACAGGGCATAACTGTAACTATCACAATGTGGTCAATGAGCCGGTTCCAATGATATCCATATTTGTATGGTTCTATTGAGACAGACCGAAGATATTTTAGGCTGTTGAAGCTTTATTTGGCCGGTTTTGGCCGGTTTGTTGGGTAAAGGGTTAAAGTCAGCATATTTCTATTTTTGTCATGCATCAGCTCACATAAAAGATTTGAATTTATAACAGTAAACTCGATCCAAAGATTGGTTTATATGTACTAGCCTTCCCCATGAGATTTCAAATTGGGAGAAGTCACTTCTCCCTGTTTGGATATTAGGGAGAAGAGGACTTTTAACAGGGAGAAGTTCAATTTACATCCCAACATCACCCTTCTATGATCCAATAAGTATTATTCAACACAAGGGCCCATTTATAAAACCATTATAGTGAGTAAGAACACCATTACAATGAGTAAATATACATTAAATGTTGGGACACATGAATACTGGTATATGAGAGAGAAGTGGCACATATCAGGGAGAAGATGTCTCCCAAATCACACTCTGAGCTGGTCCCTGAGCCTTGCCATATAAAACGGGGAACACTATACAGTTAATATCAGGAACTTACCACTCCTCTAACAAAGTTGAGGTATTTTGGCATCATGTCTTCAAAGTTATCAGTGATGAATACACGTCGTACATACATCTGTCAATGAATAGAAGGTACATGCTATTAGTTCCATGAATTAACAATAGGTGAAATAAGTAAGGAAGTTAATAGCAGCTAAATGTATAATATTCATACAAAAGCTGATTTCTGCCTCATAATTCAATTTGTTATACAGTGACTCTGGAACCTCGTAGCTTAAACCCACAAAAACCAAGTATTGTTGTGAATAAAAATAGGCGAGGATGATCCTCCAGGGAGGTACTCAATCACTTGAATATCCTAAAAATGGTCTAGCACTTTCGATAACAAGTGTATCTTCATCAGGACCAGGATGGGGTGGGTAGATGTGGATTTTGCCTGTCCTTTTATACTCTAGGTTGGTTGAGCGTGGATTTGATTGGTCAATGGGTAGATGTCGGGGGTTTATGGACACAGAAGAGGTCTCAGGGTTGAGTGCGGTTATATTGCAGGTATATTGTCCCTTGCGGTTCCCGTTAGTCTATGCGGGTAATTTGTGCGGGTATATTGTTGCTGCCCAGTCACTGTAGTTTAGTGAGGGTAGTTGTAGCGGGTATGTTGGATACAGAGTTGGATACTAATAACGTGGTGTGTCCATGAGTTAAAGTACAAACGGCGTTGGTATATGATTTATAAGCTAGAACGCCGGATGGGGGGTTGCGGGTATGCTCCGAAGACTGAAGAAACGATCCGAAGTGGTGCGGGTATGTCGCTTTATTCATCATAATTTGTACCAACTGCGGGTATGTGTTGTGTATTATATTGATACTATGGTTATGTCTTGCATCCCTGGGTGGCATACAAGGTGATTGTTGACCGCGATATGTTTGTTGCGGAAAGAGCACAGAGTCGGTGGTTACCATAATTGTTTAAACTGGAAGGTATTGTGTAGTGGTGGTCGATATAGGGCGTTACGCGGTTACAGAGTCGATAGTTTGTGTTTGTGACGTATATGGGCGGATGAGATGTTTGACCAATCAAATGGGAATAATCGGGTGAATTGAGGACGTGTGCTTGGATCTGAGAGGAATATTTTATGGGATTGGGTCATTTGGACCATGAGGGGAGAAGTGACAACTACTGGATGTGAGATTGACAAAAGTGTAATGTGCAACTCACAGACTAGAGTCATATAAAGTATTGTCCATTTAATGGACATAGTATTGTTGTGGTTCAAAAATCAGTACACGCACAATTACGCAGTTTTTAAATAGCATACAATCCTGTGAGGCCCAGATGGTCAATACTCAATCTAATGTGTACTGCCATTTTACCCTCACTAAAGAGGTGAGACATGCACACACATCTACACATCTCCAGGCAAACTTAACAAGCCTGCAAATAGCGTGCCTCTCATTTGCAGAATGAGGTCCCCAGAGGGTGAATTTAGTGATGCTATCCCGCATAGTGGGGTAGCATCACTATATTCACCCACTGGAGACCTCATTCTGCTTAGGCCTCATCTTCTGGAAAGTATCTACAGTATCAAAATAACATTGTTTTTAGTTTTCCCTTCTGGGAAGTTTCTATATCCCCTAATTTGCAACAGATAAAATGCATAATCGAGGTGCCCAATGGGTGAACATCACCAACTGTGGAACTTCAATCTGATCCTAGGTCTACCATAGCAGTTGAGAGCCTAAGCAGAATGAGGTTCCCAAAGGGTGAATTTAGTGATGCTAGCCCACTGTGCGGGATAGCGTCACTAAATTCACCCTCTGGGGACCTCATTCTGCAAATGACAGACACGCTATTTGCAAGTTTGAAACTTATGTTTAAAATAAACAAGGCAATATAATATTTTTGTACAATGAAGCAATCACAGAGTATAAGTGCTCATAACTTGGCAAGTTTTGAATAGTTATGGAGTCAGAAGTCACTCATCTCGAAACCAAGCCACTGCTAGGTACTCAGTAATTCACTAGCAAATAGAAAACACATGCCACTATGTTCAGTGTTGATGAACCACACTCTAGACATTGAAGGACGCGAGTCATTCAAATACTATATGCATCCACTCGTAGGACCCCCTACCTTAATAGCATCCATCCTCGCACCGTAGTTCTGGAACATATCGTGAGGTGCATTCTTTCCGATGTATAAAATAGCCTTGAATGTGACCTCGCCCTCTGCTGTGAAGTGAATATGTGCCATCGGATCCTCGCTTTCTTTGCTGACTGACTTGAAGAATTCATTGTATTCTTCGTCACTTATTTCATTTGGTCTGTAAAACAATTAAACCAAAACATGAGATTAAAATGAAATCTCCAGTTTTTGCCATTAAAAAAAAAGGATGTTGTCATGCAATTTTACTGCAAAATTATGAGGAGAGAGGGCAGCTTTACATTTCCTGCAGGCCGGAAAATTATAATCTTGAAATTAACAAGAGCATCGCTAGGGCTTGGCAAAATATACCAGTGGAAATTTAAACAAAGGGCCATAATAAGTAAGCCATATGCCAAAAAATTTGAAAACAGACAACTATGACTAAAGCTATCACACGGAAATAAAAATAATCGTCAAATTGTAAGCCAACAAGGACCATAGCTCTGGTTAAAATAGGCAGACAGAACCCAAATTAAAAATTTACCTGTATTTTCACATGAGTAATCCATATACCAGATTTGGAAACAATCAGATAACTAAGTGCTAGTAAACCCACATACCATATTCCATTCCATTCAGTTCAGACTTACTTAAAGGGGTACTGTACCCCAATTTCAATAAATTCCCGGTGACAATAGCGATCTAATATGAATATTATATTATAAAATAACTAATTTGAGTCGACGATGTCTACTGAAAACGTTCCGGTTAACAGGCTATCGTAAAAGTAAAATTGAATTATTTAATATAAATTCATTTATGGCTGGAGTCATAAAATGGAGAATTATGCCATTACGAGTTACCGTTCTTGAAATCGCATATGTTGCGTGTCTTTTATCGACGGCCGTTCGCGAACATTATTGAGTTGCAAACAAAACATGTTACCTGCAAAAGAAGGCCCGTTATAACCGATTTGGAAAAAAAGGGAGAAAGAAACAAGAGTCATAAAGCGTCAAGTATTTTATAGGGAGTGAGATTGTTCGATGGAAGAGATTGAATGCATCAATCGAAGCTGTGAGCAATGAACTTCCGGTTCTTTCTGCGACCTGCGTCTTCTCCGGTGAAGGTCAAAAACATGGCGCGTAGTTTGAAATCGTAATATTTTTGTTTCCAAGATCAATATTTTCTTCGCTAAATTAGGTTTATACGAAACTCATATAACACGAACAAAATCTAACTTGAAAGTTATTTCAATGGGAGTAAATAAAAAAATCGCCTATCTTTGTGTACAGTACCCCTTTAAGTTATCATTTGGAAACAAAAAAAGAAATAGACAGCCAGACGAACAGACAGATGAACCAGTGACATAACGCATTCTATTTTTTGTTTAAACAGGCGTATACAAATCGTGAGTTAATTTACCAGTATACTAAAAAATTAGCAAATTCCAACATTGTTAACCCTTTCTATACTAATAGTCCAAGTCTTCTCGTACTAAAACCGGCTAAGATATTGGGATGGAGGTGCCGGTCTTTAGTCCAAGCCCGCTTCTATACCAATCCTATCACACGAGTTACGCCCACGATCTGTGGCGGGAATCTGTGGTGTATTTTACTCGATTTACGTAATGAATCAATACATGATGCTATATACATCGGAAAGAGAGACATCTTATGGTAATAATGGTGTATAATAATCTATCTTTCATGTTAAATTACGCATAGAATATTCCGGTTGATTGTCACCAACATCGCTGTTTTTTCTGTTTGTTTACTTAACTGAAAGCCGAACTCATGGTTCCGAAGAACTTCGGCATTGTCCAATGTTTGTTCTGAGTATTCTAGTTTCCGTTTCTATATATAGCGCGGGGTTTTCCGAACAAAATAGCGAAAACCGATCGCCGCAAAGTCCAGTTTCCAATGTGCTTTGAGAACAATTCCCGCACTAAAAACTTAATGACATAATGGAGGATCAGAAAGGTAGTTTTGTTGACAATTTTCGCAAGCAACTTGTCAAAATTGGAGCAAATTAGAATTCTTGTGTCTGACTTGCCATGCGTGTGATTTTCATCCATGTGCATTTTGACTTTTGTGTTGATAAAATAATCGGAGAACCGAATCACACAGTTTCGAAATATAGTTCTTCCGTTTTAGTGGGACTTTTCAAACTTAAGGTTAAAAATTTATACAAATTTTGTTTGATTTTTTGTGTGCTTAACAAGAGCAGTATATTGCTCTGTTCGCTTAGTATATATCTTAATTTCGCTGAAGTCCACCAAATGTGGGAAATGTAGCACCATATTATTTATTCTAATGGTCGTTGTGTTTACACTGTTTTAAACTTTGAGAGGGTTGTAATTCCCCGTAATTTATTTAATGTATTACATTTATATCTTCAATGTTTAATTAATCTATTTATTTTTTATTTATTGACACACATAATTACGATTACAATGGAGAATTCATCGTAATTTGCGTTGTCAGTCGAAAATCTACGGAATATTTTCAACGGAAAATGCCGAACACAGTTCGCGAGGTCAACTGAGTTCTCATACTTTTAAAAATTTGTAAACATTGCGGTAAATGTCTCTTTTCGCATTAAATTACCGCTTTCAATTCACAACTGATGTGGGTTTCAGATCAAATAGCATGTCTTCTGCGGAAAATATCCGTTTATTGTCGCAATTGTGATATTTTATTTCATATAATTGTGGTTTTATTTGAGCGGGTCACTAACGCTTAAGTCGTGTCATAAGAATGCATGGGCCTGGAACTCGGACTAAAGACCGGCACCTCCATCCCAATATCTTAGCCGGTTTTAGTACGAGAAGACTTGGACTATACTAAATACTCATTGACAAGTAGTTGCCTTAGGAAAATCTAAAACAGCTTACATACGGTATGATTGGCCGACACTGTTAACAAGTTCCTGGGCCCATATGATTTTAGTTGTGTTGACACTGTTTAGATGAAGTAGATGCTGTTTTTATATAGAGTCGATGCCGTTGGTAGTTGTAAATGAATTTTAGTGACACTTTATTTTTTGCTCCGACTTACTTGCGAGTCCAGATAGGTTTGACGCTGTTGATGAGTTCCCAGTCCCAAACTGTTTTGGATACTTTTTTAGTTTTTGGTTTGTCCTCGTCAGTATCCTCATCCTCTACGCTTCCCTCATCATCCTCCTTGTCTTCATCATCTTTCTCCTCTGCCTTGGCTTCCTCTTCATCGATTGGCTCCTCAGTTTCCTCAGTCTACAAGTAAGATAAGAAAATCCAGGAATTGTTTGGGTGAAAATCAGGAGATTATGTGCATGAATTCACACGGAGAGTCGCAATGATGTTTAAAAACAATTTTGGTCTCAAATCTCTTCTCATCAGATAAAGATAGTGTTTTAGCATATCAAATAACCATTTATCATATGACTCAATCATTATTTACTTTGGAAAGTATGTTATAAATCAATTTCATATGAACTACTAGTTCATATCACCTTCCGATAATTTGATTGGTTTGTTGACAAAAAGTGTGTTCTGATTGGCTGAATGGCAGCCGGTGCCGAGCCGTATCTCTAACTAAATGCAGGTCAAATTCGTGCGCGTCAATCAACACGATGCCGAAATACTCGCAATTGTAATCTTGAAATATGTAGTTTTGGACATTGTTATACGATAAATAGAATACGTAATTCGTATTTATCTAATAAACATACGATATGTCACAAACTGAGAACAGAATAGCGCACTATATCTTCGCGTGCATATTATTTCTGCTAGTTCACCAGGTGTAATTGGGCTTCCGGTGCAATGAAGTGACGTCACATTAACCTTTTGCTGCCGATGTCGTATAGCTATTTAGTGATTTGTGTGCGTTTTGGACATCATAATCAATTTATAGGTGTCATATGATAAATAGAATATGTAATTCGTGTTTCTCTCATATGATATTTATGAAACTCGTCACGAATTCTTAGACTCGTTTCATAAATATATGAGAGAAACACTCATTTCATATCCTCTATGTATGTCTTCTATGAATGTCTTCTATGAAGAAACCAGATGGGTGGGTACTTTTTATTTTTATACAGGACCATGTTGTCAATATTTTAAAACAACATGAGAATTGTTTTGGGCGACCAACTTTGCCTGACTGGAGAAATAAGGCTAAGGTTGTCTTAAAGCATACAAATTCTTTATTAACCATATTCTATACTAAATGGATTATCCAATTCAGTTATAAATGTATACAATGGAATGGTTTATTATTCATTTGGAGGGTTGCTCCAATAGCGGGATAGCGTCACTAAATTCACCCTCTGGGGACCTCATTCTGCAAATGACAGACACACTATTTCAAGGCTTGAACATGCTGCAGTGAATTACCACTGATAAGCTTTACATCATTATTTTTCCTGAAATATGGTATTCATTACTCATCATCACTTAGGAGGAAGTACTCTGAGACACTACACACTTGAGCGCATCAGGATAAGCATACTGACAATATCCTTCAACTCCCGATAAGATAATCAGTTAATGGGCGAGTCCCCAACAACAACACTGGATATTATATGTCACGGAGGCTATATGTCGTTTTAAACTAAATATTGCCGTACCTTGCTGGACCAGAGGTGGATATCGAAATTGATGAACTGACTGTATTTCTTAATGAGATCTCTGAGTGCGGATTCCTCCAGGAAATCGCGAGCCTCCTCCTTCAGTACTAAGCTGACCTGTGTTCCACGTCCGAGGGTGTTTCCTCGCGGGTCCTTCGATATGGTGAATGAGCTAGAGTCTGACTCCCAGATATATTGCTCGTCATCATTGTTTTTTGAGGTGACAATAACCGTATCCGAAACTGTAAATTAAATATGAATAGATATAATGTTGCTTGTCATCAGTATAAAAGAACTAGGAACAGAAATATATTTAATAAGACTGATGAATGATAATTCTTTAAAAAATTTGTCAATAACATGAGTTAAAATTATCAGCTGATTTTCATTGTGTTTTTAACTTTGTGTTTTTGAAACTGATTATGCCAGAATGTTTGTTCTGCACATTCATGTCATCATTATGCAGGATGACAATTAAACTTGCCACTTTTTAAAGTGTCACTGTAAGAGCGTCAGGGAGGCAACACTTTTACATTGCTGCTTCCATTCCATGCAGCTCCCAATGACTTGATCAACAGATGCATGCATATTAACCCTTTGTATACAAAATAGATTCTCCCATTATAAAATGATCAGACAACAGACAGACTAAAAAATAGTAGAAGCGCAGAAGGATTACTATTGGTGGGAAATATTCAGAAAATATATCTGAAAATATTATATATAATAATGTAATATGTATAATAAATATCTGAACATATCCTAAGGTAACTACTTGTCAATGAGTATTTAGTAATGAAAGGGTTAACTATTTGTTGCTACATGTTCATCAAAAGGAACAAATATCAGAGAGGTTGGAAGGTCATGCAAAATGATGTCGATACCCCTTCTATGACATTAAGTCTAATTTGTAATTGAACCAGGTCTCTGGTTCTCTGTCAAAAAATCATAACTAGCATTTACCAGGTTTGCTAAATGGCTGTGATGATGACAGGTAACTTACCAAGGAAAGAAGAATAGAATCCGACACCAAACTGACCAATCAGATCGCTCATTTCTCCGGCTTCTGAATCGCCAAGCTTCTGTAGGAACTCGCTGGTACCTGATTTTGCTATTGTACCAAGGTTTTTAATTAAGTCATCTTTTGTCATTCCAATTCCAGTGTCGATAACATGTATCATGTTATTTTCTTTGTCTGCCTGCAACACAGCATGTGGAACGTACAGAAATATAAATCGGGGACGCCGCCAGTAACTGACCAGTAAACTTAAATTCTTACACTGAGGCTGTGTAAGGCATGTGGAGTTCCTTAGTTAGTGACTGATAAAAGTTACAAAAATAATTTCCTAACTGCACTGATTGTGTAAGGCCGTTTTGGCACCAGAATACCTGGGGGTCCGATTTATCAATAACGTGTAAAGATGTCATAAACCTGGTATTGTAGGGCCAGTTGATGTGGATATCTGATGCACCAATTTATGTCCCCACGAAATAGCATTTTTTATAAGAAACCACAAAAATTTGAGGCCAACAAAATCAGAGCCATTCACAGTATTATTTGCTCCTTCAACTATTGAGAGCAACTTAAACTTATCACAAAATTTAAACTTAAATAAGTCTATTAACCCTTTCAGTGCCAGGGGCCGATCTCATCGGCCCTAATTTACAGTCTGTAAAATCGGCCCTAAAAAAATAAAACTTTTTTTTTTTTTAGATTTTTAAAAAATTGTAAAAAATAATAAAAAATAATAACAAATGATGAAAAATTGTTAGGCCAATGCATTCTCTTATATATGCGAGGCGACCTATGGTCGACTCGCATATATAAGAGAATGCATTGGCACAGGGTATATGGGTTGATACAAAAATCAGACCTGGCACTCAAATTTAAACTTAACTAGAGGTGTGACTGTCCCAATGGGACTACGGATACCCCCCTGATTTTAAAATACCAAGATGTTTCACATGTCAGTAAACATTTAGTTAAAATAATAAAATAACAGTTCCCATTGCAGGTGTATAACCATAACCCTAATCTTAAACCTATTGACTGAAAAATGTTGGAATAAAAGCTTGGACAAAATCATGCATGTTGCGAAAAAATTTCTAAGTAAAAAAAAGGGGAATAACTCCACACAAAAATGTCGGACAGACGTCATAATCGCAGGTGCACAGGTTCCCATGGTACTAAATATCAGTGCCAAGATTAAAAAACATTGACCGAAAAATGTAGGAATAAAAGCTCGGACAAAATTATGCATGTTGCCAAAAACATTTCTAAGTCGAAAAAGAGGGATAACTCCACCAAAAAAAGTCGGACAGACGTCATAATCGCAGGTGCACAATTTCCCATGGTACTAAATATCTGTGCCACGTTTTTAAAAAATTGACCTAAAAATGTAGGAATAAAAGCTCGGACAAAAGTATACATGTTGCGAAAAATTTCTAAGTCGAAAAAGGGGGATAACTCCCCCAAAAAAGGTCCGACAGACGTCATAATCGCAGGTGCACAGGTTCCCATGGTGATTGATGTCTGTGCCAAGTTTCAAGGAAATTGATAAAAAAACGACTGAGAAAAACTCCGGAAAAATTTGTGTCCACGGACGGACGGACGGACAAGCTGACAGTATACCCCCCCTAACTTCGTTGCGGGGGGTATAATTAAGTCTAGAAACAAACTAGTCAAGTATCAATGTGATTTAAAATGAAATCTAAGTTTGACGATTAATGACGTGAAAGCTTCACATGATTCCAGCCTGGTAAATCAGGCTATAATTCCTCCATGGGAGAATATATTTTATAACCTTCATACAAATAATAAGACTATACCTCACTGCCTGGTGGGTATATTTTAATTACCTTTATTCTTATTTTGAGTTCTTCAGTAGATCCTAACGCATCACTATCTGTGAGAGCCAGGAACCTTATCTTATCCAGAGCATCAGAGGCATTGGATATCAATTCTCTCAGGAAGATCTGTGCAACAAAGAGAACATTTGGTTAACCCTTTACCCAACAAACCGGCCAAAACCGGCCAAATAAAGCTTCAACAGCCTAAAATATCTTCGGTCTGTCTCAATAGAACCATACAAATATGGATATCATTGGAACCGGCTCATTGACCACATTGTGATGGTTATAGTTATGCCCTGTGCCAATGCATTCTCTTATATATGCGAGTCGACCATAGGTCGCCTCGCATATATAAGAGAATGCATTGGCCTAAAAAAAATCTTTTTTTAACATTTTTTCTTACATTCTTTAACAATTTTATAATTTTTAATGTGTTAAGCCAATGCATTCTCTTATATATGCGAGACGACCTATGGTCGACTCGCATATATAAGAGAATGCATTGGCACAGGGCCCTTCTGTTGGGTAAAGGGATAATTAAGACGATATAAAGTCAATGTTTCATTTCGCAAGCAATTGTTATCCAAGAAGTACAGTAATGCCCTAAATAATCGACTCCTTAACCACAGCAGAATTATGGGTAATTTTTCAGGATTCATCGGAAAGCTCTCAGTGAGAGCTTTCCGATGAATGGCAACAAGCCACATTTCCGACTAATTCCTGAAAAGTTACCCATAATTCTGCTGTGGTTAAGGAGTCGATAATTTAGGGCATTACTGTATGCAGCTGGATGTTTGGGTCCCTCCCCTAAACATTCCATCAGATGAGATTGGTGTAAAATTCTCTCATTCCTGGACTACTAAGGTACATCACGAGATCATAGTAAATAGCCACTTGGCTACATGTCCCCTAAAAATGGTGGCTTTGTTTGGCCGGTAGCTTTTTTAGAAATGATAAATTTGATTGATCAACTTAAGCTATCATTGGGAAACCAAAAATATTCAGGCCATAACTAATTTTTTTTAGCAATACTTGTCCAACTCTGAAAACAATCAAATAGCTTCATCACTAAATTTATCATCCGGAAACTAAATGATCAACTACTCACATATTATTCTAACTTGACCTGTGCCCCTAACCAATAAGCTCACATTCCAAATATTTATAATCCTTCATGACCTGCTCCAATTTTTTAATATAGTTTGATTAGAATCGAGCAATTTATTTAGTTTGGCCTGACTTCCTCATCGTGATAAGATCTGTCATGGAAGTTATCTCACTATTTCATGGAAATTGAAATTGATTTCTCCACAGATCTGAGGATTTAGAGAGATTTCCCGGGAAATAGAAAGGAACTATAGTCTATAGTACCATATCAAGCAATTAGCACTTAATAATATGACAATCGGAATATATTACCGATGAATTGTATCTCTTCTTACTATGTGTTTGTGGGGAAAGGTTACATTTGACATGTATCATTCAATCAATTTCCTCAAGGATAAGACCACAATAATAATTATTATTTTATATAATTGTTTTATTTTTTATATTTTATTCATGTCAACATAAATTGTTATGACTAGTTGTGAAAGCAGTGAAGAGGCTACCATACCAGATGACAATTTCCATTAACTACGAAACTGATACTCGCTTAGCCTATGGATGGTGAGAGACAATTAAGATGTGTAAAATACCAAAGGAAACATGCATTTGAAGCAAGATTTAAAACATCGTTTGGACCGTACTAACACAGTTTAGTAGATCTCATTACACATATATATATATAAAAATACTCTTGAGACTGGGTGCTACCTAAAATAATATATGTAAAGAGCCTGCTTCGAATAGTGTCATGATCAGGAGTTGTAAGCAAATGTTTTCATGATCCAAGACAGTGTTTTCTAATTGAAATTGACCCACTGTTTTCCCCAGAGATTTTTTGTTAACCCTTTACCCAACAGAAGGGCCCTGTGCCAATGCATTCTCTTATATATGCGAGTCGACCATAGGTCGCCTCGCATATATAAGAGAATGCATTGGCTTAACACATTAAAAATTATAAAATTGTTAAAGATTGTAAGAAAAAATGGTAAAAAGTGTTTAAAAAATATTTTTTTTAGGCCAATGCATTCTCTTATATATGCGAGGCGACCTATGGTCGACTCGCATATATAAGAGAATGCATTGGCACAGGGTATAACTGTAACTATCACAATGTGGTCAAGGAGCCGGTTCCAATGATATCCATATTTGTATGGTTATATTGAGACAGACCGAAGATATTTTAGGCTGTTGAAGCTTTATTTGGCCGGTTTGTTGGGTAAAGGGTTAAGGTTGCTATGTAAAATAAATGGGAACCTGTTTACTACACTAACATCAAAGCTGCTTAATTAAATAAATTTAACTACATCACACTGCTAAAAGATGTTGTATCTAAATAAATAACACCCGCCCCCTACTGAGTTTGTAATGGATATACACTACAGGTTTCTGAGCAAATCTTTGGTTTTCCATCCTATTAATTCACTACTTACCATTCCACTATAACCTATACATTAAAAGAACATGTCTAGTTTGAACATCTCAAGATTGGTCAAGATAACTACATTTTTTCCACACCAGTTGAGGGTGGCATTCATGGAATCTCAGCCATTGAATACATATTGTTGTATACCACATAATAGTCCAAGTCTGCTCCTACGTACACCAGCTAGGATATTGCGATAGCGAGATGCTGTTTTACGTCCGTGACCATCCTGATACTGATCGCTATTATATCGACATACAAATAAACACAAATTAGCATGCGAATTACATATCAATTCAGTTAAATTTGTCAAACAGTAAAGATGTCACATTCGCTATAATCAGATCAAACTTATTACAAACAACCCATACTGGTATATACGCCCAAAGTCACACATCTTAAATACTTAAAGTCCAATTTTGAATAAAGTGAGTTTGCTGTGTTCATATTGTAAGAGTATTGATGTACAGTAATGCTCTAAGTAATGGACTTCTTAACCACAGCAGAATTATGGGTAACTTTTCAGGATTTAGTCAGAAATATGGCTTGTTGCCATTCATCGGAAAGCTCTCTCCGAGAGCTTTCCGATGAATGGCAACAAGCCATATTTCCGACTAAATCCTGAAAAGTTACCCATAATTCTGCTGTGGTTAAGAAGTCGATTACTTAGAGCATTACTGTATGAGATTTTGTATGTGGGGGTCCTTGAAGGAAAGCTTGGTTCCATGTTTTTGTGTCAAAAAATTCACGCCCCCCCCCCCCCTCCAGGCTTACTGATACAGTAGGTGTCTAATGTCTGCAGTGAGATTCTAACCTCTTTGTTCTTGTATAGAGAGTTGATGATAAGTTTCATCATTCTGTTGACTTCAGCTTGGAAGGCATGTTTCTCAGCCTTCTCTCTGAGCTCTTTCATCTGCGCCACGTTCAACCCATCGATTTTGATCGCCTCTTCCTCTCTGTAAAATAAAACAGGACGTTCTTTGATTGCGTTTAGAGAACCAGGCCTGAGTTTAGTGTGCCTGTCATTTGCAGAATGAGGTCCCCAGAGGGTGAATTTATTGACGCTATCCCACAGCGGGCTAGCATCACCAAATTCACCCTCTGGGAAACCTCATTCTACATGGTCTCATGAGCTATGAGATACATAGACTCAGATTGAAGTTCCAAAATGGTGAATATTTTTTTTATGTACATCCATTGGGAACCTTGATTATGCAATGTGTCGTATGCCAATTTGGGGATATAGAGAAACTAAACTAAAAAAGAAATAAAATCTATATGAAGTTTCTATAGAAATTTGATAAAGAAACTTTTCAGAGAAAATGAGGCCTAGGCAGAATGAGGTCCCCAGAGGGTGATTTAGTGATTCTAGCCTGCTATGTTGATAGTACTAATTTTGTTGTGGAAAAACAAGGAAATTGTGGCAACATCAATATAAAGTTTCTATTATTTAACCATTCCAGGACGGGAGCCGCGCTGGTGCAGCATTAAAGATCATGAGCCAGTTCATTCTCTAATATATGTGAGTCTCCCATAAGGAGCCTCGCATATATAAGAGAATGCACTGGCTTACAAGTCAAGGTAATTATTGTTAGACCAATGTATTCTCTTATATATGCGAGGCTCCCTATGGGAGACTCGCATATATGAGGGAATGCATTGGCACAGGGTTTTCGCAAAATTTCAGGAAACTCCAGTCATGAAAGGGTTAACTATGTTTCCCACTCAAACTCAGTGCATTTTCAGGTTGAAGTAAATTTCACCAAGATGTACAGTAATGCCCTAAATAATCAACAGAAATATGGCTTGTTGCCATTCATCGGAAAGCTCAGTGAGAGCTTTCCGATGAATGGCAACAAGCCATATTTCCGACTAAATCCTGAAAAGTTACCAATAATTCTGCTGTGGTTAAGGAGTCAATTATTTAGAGCATTACTGTAATTCCACATGTGGCCACAACATTTCACACTGTATTGCTTTATTGCTGTGGTCAATTTTGAGAACTCTGTACATATATTGTAAATAATTTATATTTGTGATTCAATACCAATGTGTTTATACAGGACATCATGACCTTGAAGATTATGTGTTATAGGCTGCATCTTCCAGAAAGATACTTGACGTTATTGTCCTAAAATAATAATGGAGAAAAATGTTTTTCTCAATTTTGTGTTTTCAATAATGAATGAGTTTTGGACACTGGATTATCTTTAATTGAGTTACAATCCTGAGTGATAAGGTCAAAGAGTGATGGCATTTTTGCGTGCATTGGACCATAATTAGCCAGTTGATTAGTTGGTACATGAAACACCAAAAGAGTCTGAACATTGTTCGGAAACAGATGACGATGATATGCAATCTTAACATAATTCTCTTATCCAGTCCACATAAAAGACATCACAAACTACATGTAATTAGAGGTATGTTGATAAAAATAAACATAATGTTACTGAAGTATGATTTTGTAATACAGTGATGGCATTTTGGCATGCATTTGGGCCATAATTAGCCAGCTGGTTAGTCAGTACACAAAATCATAATATAGTTTGATCACTAGCATCGTTATGATTCAGAGGAATTTTTGTAGATAGTATGCAATATGATCATGATCCTCTTATCCAGTCCGCCTAAAAGGCATCACAAACTAAATGCAATAAGAAGTATTTTGATAAAAATAAACATAGTAATGTGTACACTGGAGAAAGATTTTATAATGTGACACTGAAGTATTCCTATAGCCCATTAGTGCCAAACACTAATAACTAATATTGAAATTAGGGAGGAAACAACACAAAAAAAATCTTGCTATTAAATAGTATATTGGAATAATAATTCAATATCTACATTTTATTTATGAAGTTTATTCGCTTCTTTCTCGATGTTGAACAAGCCTTGAAATTGGGTGTCTGTCATTTGCAGAATGAGGTCCCCAGAGGGTGAATTTAGTGACGCTACCCCCGCATAGCGGGCTAGCATCACCAAATTCACCCTCTGGGAACCTCATTTTGCCAAGGTGTAAGCAGAATGAGGTCTCCAGAGGGTGAATTTGGTGATGCTAGCCCGCTATGCGGGGTGGCATCACTAAATTCACCCTCTGGGGACCTCATTCTGCAAATGACAGACACCCAATTTCAAGGCTTGATGTTGAATAGATGCATTAAAGGCCCACTTAATTTCGAGTCACCGATTGTTTTTATAGTGCCTTGATATATGGTTTTAATGACAATCTATGTCATAAAATATGATTATCATGCTATAATTCATCACCATTTTGAACATTTGTGTCTCAGAAGGTGCCCATAGAGTAATAGAAAATAGCTGAAATCATAAAATCATTCCCCCTGTTAACCCTTTACCCAACAGAAAGGCCCTGTGCCAATGCATTCTCTTATATATGCGAGTCGACCATAGGTCGCCTCGCATATATAAGAGAATGCATTGGCTTAACACATTAAAAATTATAAAATTGTTAAAGAATGTAAGAAAAAATGGTAAAAAGTGTTAAAAAAAGATTTTTTTAGGCCAATGCATTCTCTTATATATGCGAGGCGACCTATGGTCGACTCGCATATATAAGAGAATGCATTGGCACAGGGCATAACTGTAACTATCACAATGTGGTCAAGGAACCGGTTCCAATGATATCCATATTTGTATGGTTCTATTGAGACAGACCGAAGATATTTTAGGCTGTTCAAGCTTTATTTGGCCGGTTTTGGCCGGTTTGTTGGGTAAAGGGTTAAGGCTACCAGAATGCAGATGTCTGTTTCTCAACAAAAACAACACGTTCACAGTTTATTACATCAAATCAGTTGAAAATACAATGTTTTGGAGCTTCCTCTTTCAAATGGTATATAACATGGCATATATTTTATATAATGTGATCTGGGGATTCGTAAATTAAGTGGGCCTTTAACCAAGTAACTAACTAACCAAGCAAAATTTTTGTAGAACATCTATTTAATAGTCTCTTTCTTTACTTAATATACTGTCGGCTGCCTATATTTCCTGAACATTCCAATGTTTAACCCTTTACCCAACAGAATGGCCCTGTGCCAATGCATTCTCTTATATATGCGAGTCGACCATAGGTCGCCTCGCATATATAAGAGAATGCATTGGCTTAACACATATTAAAAATGATAAAATTGTTAAAGAATGGTAAAAAAAAGATTTTTTTTAGGCCAATGCATTCTCTTATATATGCGAGGCGACCTATGGTCGACTCGCATATATAAGAGAATGCATTGGCACAGGGCATAACTGTAACTATCACAATGTGGTCAAGGAGCCGGTTCCAATGATATCCATATTTGTATGGTTCTATTGAGACAGACCGAAGATATTTTAGGCTGTTGAAGCTTTATTTGGCCGGTTTTGGCCGGTTTGTTGGGTAAAGGGTTAATAGATAATTTGAGTCGTGGAAATACGTATAAGCTTATTAAAAGTGAATTTAAACCTGAACATTACCTCAATTTGACAGATAACTTCATTTTCAACATAGCCAGGTTTAGAACTAGTAATCACCAATTACTGATCGAAACAAGCTGTTGGAATAGGACACCACGTAACAGAAGAGCCTGTAAACTTTGTAATAAGAACTTGTTGGGAGATGAAATGCACTATATATTTCATTGCACAGAAATGTCTCACGAAAGAGAGCAGTATATCCCGAAGGCATACCACAAATATCCTAATAGCGCAAAATTCTGTATCTTGCTCGCCTCGAAAAAGACTTCAGTGTTGAAGAAACTGAGTAAATTTGTAAATTATTTAAATGAAAAAACTGGTAGTTCTCCCGAGTAAATGGTTGAGATGCACCCGCACGTTATACACTGTCTTTTCCATAATTAGAATCTGAACATAGCTGATTCCGAACTATTGCTCATGTCGTTGTGCGCTACCATCGTATAACCAGGGTTACTGAGTTCGACTCTAAGAGCCGAACCCAGTGGTGGTGGCGTGCGCGAGCAACGGGTGAGCTGTCTTGTCCATAATCGGATGCACACACACTGTTGTCTATTGTCTTTTATGTATGTATTGTATCATGTATTGTTTGATCCATTCTTTGTACCATTTCTAATGGTGGAAGAATAATCTATTCTAAAATATAGAATTAAGGCAGAAGAGACCAGTACATAAAGCAGTACAATCTGCCAGTATAGCTTCCAAAAAACTTGACCAACAATATCATACTAGAAATGTATACAAAAGTAGCCACATATGTTAAAGATGTATTTTTTTCTTAACTTAATGAGAATTTTTGTTTTTGTATTAAGTGGCCTTTTGGGACAGAAAATGTTACTATTTTTAGAATGACACTGTTCAGCTGTGATATGAATATCACATCTTTGACTATATGATGACTAAAATCTTCAGAAAAATAGTTGTTGAGAAATATTCAGATAATAAGTTAAACAAATAGGGTAGGCCATTTGTTGAATTTATCACCTGTGATTCCATCCAATGATTATGTTATCAATATACATGTACCCCCATGGGCCCTCCAAACGGACAATAGACCACTATGATGCACACTTCTATAACTGCATGGGAAAATCATCTCGGCAATTGAAGGGATAAGCTGTGCTTCTCAGTAGAGTCTTGTTTTTCCTGCTTTGGGATTCCTGGAGTTTTGTCAGTTGTAAATAGAAGCACTGTACTGTTAATCAAGCTTATGTTGTAATGGGAAGATCTGATGAGAGATCACAGCTGGTTGCTGAATCAGTCTTACTGTAACAATGAACAGCTCACAGTGAAGAAGTACACGGCACATCATACTACAAAGGTCACACCACCATAGATGTACTGATGAGGTGCAACACATATACTGCCAAGGTCACAGTTCACAGCATGAAAGTACTGATTAAGTATATATCAGATCATACAGCCAAGGTTGCAGTTCATACTGGGGACCCTGTGAATCAGGCATTTTCATTTCGAATCAAATCCCAATCAAATCAGCCAAATGATTCCAAATCACATCAAATCTCGAATCTAATCATTGTATCAGGCAAATCAATAGTTAAGACGCAGATATCAGTTGAGTGGCCATACCTGTATCAATTGTTGACACATTCGCTTGGAGAAGATTAGAGTGACAATCGAGTACACCAACCGGCAGTGAGGGTGATCAATCTAATGGAACTGGGAAGACAGCGGAAAGCAATTTGGATTGAATGGCGAATGTTGACAGCGAATTATGTATAGCAGCGTAACTGATGTACATGTAAGTCAGCTAACAAATGGTAGCACACATCAAGGACCTTGCGATTAACCATTCTGAGTGGCTGACAACTCAGATTAGGACATTGTGATTTATTTGAGCATTCTAGGTGGTTTACAACTCAGATAAAAATGGCGATGAAAATTAACCCTCCAAAAATTATTACTGAAGGTACAAATGCCCTAAATAATCGACAGCAGAATTATGGGTAATTTTTCAGGATTTAGTTGGAAATATGGCTTGTTGCCATTCATCGGAAAGCTCTCAGTGAGAGCTTTCCGATGAATGGCAACAAGCCATATTTCCGAAGTACATGGCCAACAATTTATATTTGGTTTGCTTTTGCCTCTGCTCAGCCAAAAGACAACACTAACTAACAGGGCTGCAAGAGCCAAGAACCCAGTTTGGAGGAGGGGGCAAATTGGGGGACTCCCTCACTTCAAAGATCAGTCTTCACTGCTTATAAATAAGCACTGCTCAGCAATATGTTCTGTGATATTTTTATCTTCTTTTTAGATTCTTTCTCTACCATCAATTGTGAGAGACAGGTCTATGTTGTAATTAAGGGTCTCTCCTACAGGCAGATGTAATAAGAAGCTTTAAATGTCTCTGTGCAGTGAGAAGTAATAATTAACGCCACTGGGGATTTTATAAATAGATAATTGGTTTTTCCGGTTATTTTGAGACGCGTTAAAGTTGTACTGCGACCCCGAGTCCGGTAAAAGCTGTAGTTGGAATGTCCAAGTTCGTGAAAGTTCTACTGACTATGCCGATGATTTGAGAAGCTTTATTGTTTTAGGATATTGTAGGAAGGCTAATCTGGCTGTGTCAAATTGAGCTATAGCAGGGTTTCCGCTATACCGGCAGGGGGTCCCCTTGACGGCCCCGTTCCCCTCGCCAAGTTTCCCCCTCCTGCCATACCCCAGGACACATACTGCATGTCTATAAAGGTATAAAGATGTTTAAAACTTCTGAATTTTGTTGGAATAGTGTTCCGACTACTTCGTAAATTAATTTATATCTAATAAATTTACTAGTTTTAAAGTTACAAGGTTTGATAGCTTGGAACTTGGGCAGAAATGGAACAAAACAATCTGCCATTTCTACTCTCACACGATTCTATTGGCCAATATAACGAAAGTAGTTCAACCAGTGCTAAAACAGGCTACTTTTACCTGGATTTTTCCCCTTGATGGCTACCGGCCCCATTCCCCTACCCCCTAGCGGAAACCCTGGCTATAGCGATGGGATATCTCGCAGGACAACACATTTCGGGTTTTCGTGGAGTGTGTATTCGATGGATGTCTTATAGTTGCAGTGTGTAACTATTATGACAGCGTTAATTGCATTCGATGTTTAGGTATGAACAATGGCTGGGCCATGCACACTTGAAGATTTTATGGCGGGAACACAATTTTTGATCGACATTTAGAAGCTTTCTGGTTTGGTGAATGAAAAACCTGCGGGAATAAGCCGTAGTTTTTTGTAATAATTTGAAGGATTAGTTGTTTTAACGGAATTCTGAGGTGGTGCATTAATGTAACCAATATATTTTATATTATAATTTATATTTATGGCTAATAATATGATCTTGGGGGCGTTACCATTTCTGACTATGGTTTTCTTGTTATAGTTGGTGAGTAAATCTTCACGGTACAGAGCAGTAGTGTAATGTAGTAGAAGTATTACTGACATGCACCCACATACATGTACTTCCAAGGTAAATCAATACAATAATCTGGGGAGTTTCGGTGCATGATTTCAGTAGCTGTCAAGGATTTGTACAAAATATAAAATCATCCAATGATTAATCGTTCCATGACTGGAGCTTGCTTAAATTTTCCGAAAATCCTATACCAATGCATTCTCTTACATAAGCGAGTCTCCCATAGGGAGCCTCAAATATATAAGAGAATACATTGGCCTAACAATATTTACCTTGACCTTGTTAGCCAGTGCATTCTCTTATACGGTATATATATGGGGCTCCCTATGGGAGACTCGCATATATAAGAGAATGCACTGGCACAGGGTCTATAATGTTGCACCAGTGTAGCTCCCGTCATCAAAGGGTTAACACTTTGATATGTGAATACTGACGGGTATACTGGTAGTTACATGTTATTCCCATTGATTAATTTGATAGGAAGTTTGATAGATTTATGAGCTGATCATGCCTACAAACAATACCAAATGGGTTTCTCTGTCTGTCATCCGAACTCGATCTGTATTTTGGGCTGAGAAACTCACATACCAAATTTGGTTCTGATCAGATAGAAAATGTTTCAGTTATCGCATTATGCGTAAAGTGTCGACAGACAGACAGACAGATGGACGGAAGACGAGTGGTCAATCCGGACGTCGACACTATGAGTACCATACTATGGTATGGGTACACAGAAAAATGCGATGAATGAACAAATTACTTGACAATTCTAACGAATGACGGACGGACGGATATAAAACATTTTCAGATAAAGAAAGAGGGATAAATCTTGAACGGATAATGTGAACATTGTCAGTGAACCCTCTTTTGAAAGCCCTTATGATGCCAAACTTATATACCAAATTTCATTGAGATCTGATAACCCATGGTTGAGATAAATAGCGGACGGATGGAAATCCAACATTTTCAGATAAACAAAGAGGGATAACTCCTGAATGAAAAATGTGAACAATTTCAATGAAACCTCTTTTGAAAGCCCTCCTGATGCCAAACCTGCATACCAAATTTCATTGAAGTCCAATCACCCATGGCTGAGATATACCGGTATGAGCAGGCGGACAGACGAAGGCATGTAATCCAGTCTACCACCCATCTTTTGGGATGGGGACTAATCAGGGGTTAACATTCCATACTGCCATCAATGGTAAATGAAGGCTTGCTATTAGTGGTTTCGTTATTGGAGTCGCTCCCTGGTATTGTGAGAGTCTGATGGTAGCAGACAGGCTAATGGTCGTGTCAATCTTCCCACTAGAATGGTCTGCTCATTGCATGCAACAGCACGAGACATTGCTTAGGATTTTGGTTCCTACATTTCCATGGATATACATGTAACAATTACTGTCAAGAACTGCAATCATATTGGAGAACTGCAACCACATAAACCAACCATTTCAGAAAACAAAGCGCAAAAATATATAAATCTGTATACTAGTATATAACTGAGAATATGGCTAATGGCTGTGTCAATCTTCTTGGAACCAAGCCTGAGTTCAGTGTGCCTGTCATTTGCAGAATGAGGTCCCCAGAGGGTGAATTTAGTGCTGCTATCCCACATAGCAGGCTAGCATAACCAAATTCACCCTCTGGGGACCTCATTGTGCATGGCCTCATCTGATATGGGAGACATAGACTCAGATTGGATTTTCCAAAAGGTGAATATTATGACGCACACCCATCGGGAACCTCGAATATGCAATGTGTCCTCTGCCAACTTGGAGATGTAGAGAAACTAAACTAAAAAAGAAATAGAATTTACATAAATGTGAAGAAGCCTCTATAGAAATTTGATAAAGAAACTTTCCAGAGAAGATGAAAACTAAGCAGAATGAGGTCCCCATAAGGTGAATTTAGTGATGCTATGCAGGATAGCATCACTAAATTCACCCTCTGGGGACCTCAGTCAGCAAACGACAGGCACACTAAATTCAGGCTTGCGTGGAATAATGATCTGCCTATTGCATCAGATTGAATGGTAGAGTTCTTTGAGAAACTGGATTACTGCCAATGTCACTGTATAGTATATACCGGTAGGTTTGATGAACCTTTAGATTCGGGAGAAAATTGTTAAGTGTCATCAATTCTAGATGAGATAATACCATATGCAATACAATTCCAGCTGGGTCAATGATTTGTCCGCTGGGAAGGATGTACTGATTGTAAGTCATAAGCTGCCAACCGTCTGGACCACAGTCCGTAGGCTGCCAACTGTCCGGACACTATTGCCACAGCATTGTTCTTTCAAGGTCATTGCAATACACTATGGTACTTCTAAGATATCCTGTTAAATTAGCATTGGATGTTCCTTCAAATGCACAATTAAAGTCATACTCTCAACTAACATGTACAATGTATTGTAGTGAATAAAACCGTTAGGTTTGAATCCAAACACTATTCACACTGGAATAGTGGAGTGATTATCAAGATCAAGATTTTTGATTATTGCAACCACATCGACTGTACCATTTAACCCTTTTAGGATGGGAGCTACATTGTTGCAGCATTAATGATCCTGTGCCAGTGCATTCTCTTATATATGCAACTTGCACATATATATATATATATGGGAATGCACTGGCTTACAACGTCAAGGTAGATATTGTTAGGGCAATGCATTCTCTAATATATGCTAGGCTCCCAGTGGGAGACTCACATATATAAAATAATGCATTGGCAAAGGATTTTTGAAAAATTTCAGGAAACTCCAATACAAAGCGTAAATATTTACTACTTCGTTTGGGATTAATTATTCGATGATAAACATATCGCAATGATTCCACCAATAATATTCAGGCCGAACTTATTCAACTTTTTATCTAACATTTCCCACCAATGAATAGGAATCCTTCTGCACATGTATTTATTACATATTTTTCTTGGACAGACCACTTGATTTCGTGAACATCCCTCCATATAAATAATAGATCATTCCAATATATACTTTTATAACTGAATGAGAGAATCCATTTTGGAAAGAAAGCTTTAAAATTGATAAAGCGTAAATTTTCTATTAATTCATCAATATTTTGATAGGTCTACAGTAATGCCCTAAATAATTGACTCCTTAACCACAGCAGAATTATGGGTAACTTTTCAGGATTTAGTCGGAAATGTGGCTTGTTACCATTCATCGGTTCCGATGAATGGCAACAAGCCATATTTCCGACTAAATCCTAAAAAGTTACCCATAATTCTGCTGTGGTTAAGGAGTCGATTATTTAGGGCATTACTGTATATACGATTATCGCGGAAGACCATAAATTGTGGGTAAAAAGTCGTCAGTGGCAGCAGGTCTTATCGAGTCATTAGGGAAGATAAACCCTGCATGGAGTTTGGTTTTTCACCAGAATTATTGAGTGCTTCACTCCACTACAGAAATGAGATCTGAATTATGTAGCAGCATGGCTGAGAAATAAACGAAAAAATCAACGTGATTTTCTGGAGATCAAAATTTGTCATCTCTTCCGAAAAAAGTTGGCCTAATGAGCCTGAGTTTGAACGAAGAAAGAATGTCGAGATAAAGTTCACTAGACAAGATTGTTTTGTATGAACGTTTACCCGTGTTCCCTCTATCATGTTGGAAATCATTCATCTCCCGCATTTTCATTATGTTTGTCGATCTTAATGTCTTAGAAAACATTTGGCTGGAGTCAGAAAGCTTCATTGTGATGTAATGCAATATTTAAGGCAATATTTATTTACATCAAAATTATCCAAATAAAACTGTTTGGGGAAGGGAAAAAAAATAGTCAGAAAGGGAACTCCGACATGGGTGAAAAATCGGGATCAATCAGATCGTATTTGATCACATTGCCAACACATTTGTTTCTGCACATAGAAAGCTATGAACATATACTGCATCCACCTATTTTCATAATGCCAAGAAAATGATGCAGTGAGTATTGTGCAACTAGACTACAGGTACCGATGAGCAGTGCAGAACAATCAAGAACCCGCTGGCAGGAATGTGTCTATCCAGGTTTCATTGGTGGTATCTGTATCCTCCATGGCCATGAACCATAATATGACAAAGTTAATTCTTCTGGTGCAATAACTATGCACGTGTGGGTAACCAACGAGTTGAGACCGTGCCAGGTGATATCACTGAGGCTACTGAGTGAGCAAACTGGAATCCCCATCATGAACCACCATGCTAGTTCATTATAAGCTTTCAAATCTGATACATCATATTAACCCTTTACCCAACAGAAGGGCCCTGTGCCAATGCATTCTCTTATATATGCGAGTCGACCATAGGTCGCCTCGCATATATAAGAGAATGCATTGGCTTAACACATTAAAATTATAAAATTGTTAAAGAATGTAAGAAAAAATGGTAAAAAGTGTTAAAAAAAGATTTTTGTTTAGGCCAATGCATTCTCTTATATATGCGAGGCGACCTATGGTCGACTCGCATATATAAGAGAATGCATTGGCACAGGGCATAACTGTAACTATCACAATGTGGTCAAGGAGCCGGTTCCAATGATATCCATATTTGTATGGTTCTATTGAGACAGACCGAAGATATTTTAGACTGTTGAAGCTTTATTTGGCCGGTTTTGGCCGGTTTGTTGGGTAAAGGGTTAAAGAGTGGCTGATTCGGATATTAACACAGCATTATTCACAACTACATGTATATTTTACAAGCCTTTGTACTGGATACAGATATTTGACTTGTTGGTAGATTTATATTGTTGAGAGGCAAGGTACTGATCAGTCTAAAGGGGATACGGGAGATTTCTACTCTCAAAAATGTGGATTACTCATTCTCTTGTTCCCCACGCCCATCCTCCAGAACAAGGAAAAAATCATGCCTATAAGGCATTTATTACCATTTGGATCTCACCATTGTTGCTCTGTATTTTTATATGAATCGGATTTCCAGTGTTGTTAAAATGATTGTGCCGATATTAAAATCCTATCAATATATATATCATTCTAGGTAATCCTTATATGATGTACGGATACTACAATGTCATAATTTGTCATTCTTTATATCAGATTAAATTAGTTTATATCCATTACAAAGTTCTCCCTACACTTTCTGGACCTGGGAAGGTATAATAACCCATGCTTACTATGCCAGTCTATGGGCAGAAAAAAAATAAAACCCTCGCGCCCACATTGATATTCAAAAATTCCAAAATAAATTGCCTGAGAATCAAATATCTTTTTTTTTTGCCTAACTAATTAAAATGAGTTTTAAGCGGGTTCACCAATTGTATAAGTAATTTACATTGCCCAGTCAGCCTGTTATTCCTATTGAATATTATCAGTGGTTTCAGAAAAATGGATCTATAGTGAGGGTGAGGTCCCTTTTTTCTGGGGAATTATTATCAGTTCACCTGCGAGCTGCGAAGATGATTAATTTTGGAGTTTTAGCTCATATCATGACAAGATATGCAAATACAGACAATTGTTGGAATAATTTGTATACATGCCAGGTGCATTTTGATCAAAACATTCATGTGGATCATGTAAAAACTAGAGGTTGGACTGTCTCATGTTACGAAAGTACACATTGGAATGGTCTATCATTCATTTGGAGGGATGTTCAGGTAATAATAGCAAATGACAGACAAACTAAAAGCTATTTACCCGGTATATACAAATGCCAAAGGATTCATATTCTTTGATGGCAAATGGTAAGATATTAAGTTCAACAAACGGCCTATAGTCATTTGTTGAACTTATTATCTGAACATGTCCTGAGGGATCTAACAGGCAATAAGTATTTAGTAAAAACGGGTTAAATTTGAAACAGAAAAACAGAATCTGAAGCTGATAATCAGTCTGAAATTTCTTAATAATGTTGAAGCCCATGATTATCTTTTTTGTTTACGTTAGAAATTTGTCAATTCCGCAAACATCAGAAACTAGCATTAAATAAGGCTAAGTAATGACTTGAGAGCTGCCGATCAATTAAGGAAGGAATATTGTCTAGTCTAGACAGCCAGAAAATATCTTTATTCTTACTATTGAGGAAACATGTTTATTTCTCCTAAACAGATTGATGGTTTGGCAGAAATTACGCAATCGAAGGTATCCATTCACATTTTAGGCAGTTCAGATGTCCTGAAATATTATAAAATATAACAATTGTCCAATATGCTTCCTCAATCACATGCGGTCTAGAGACTGAGCTTTTACTATAACTAAAGGTGCTACTTGAAAATATATTACACTAGCAGGTGACCCGACTTCGTCCAGGCTTTGACCTTGAATTGACCATTTGAAGGTCAAGGTCAGGTCGGAGTCACAATTTGACCCGTCCAAAACTACCCGTAGGTATCAAATTTCGTCGAAATCCATCCAGCAGTTTTCCCGGCTATAGCTAACAGACAAACAAACATACAGAAGTCCCAAAATATATATTAGATCATTTGTGGGTACCCGTTTCAAGGTGAAGGTCACCTCGGGCGGAAAAATTGACCAGATGAAAATCTCCCCCATTCCCAGGAACCCCTAAGTACGAACACAGAATCACACAACACGCTCATGTCTGTACACAGACACAACACACTCATGTCTGGACACATACACGCTCTTTATCAACGACACTGCGGATATTAACGCTCTTTAACTATCACATGATTAACCCATGAACTACCCATTGCGGTGGCGGGGGATTGGAGAATGAGTGCTCTGACGTTCTCAGAAGCGGTGCGATGACATTCCATCTGAGATTTTACCCTTAGATAGGAAGTTTGGGCTCAATCCGTCCGACAGTTTTCCCGACCATAGCTAACAAACAAACAAACAAACAGAAGTCCCAAAATATATATTAGATACTAGAAGGTGACCCGACTTTGTCCGGGCTTTGACCTTGAATTTACCATTTTGAAGGTCAAGGTCAGGTGGGGTCAAACACCAACACCCCAAAAATGGTGGAAATCGGCCCAGCGGATACCGGGAAATCGGCCCAGCGGATACCGAGATACCCTATGCATCAAATTTCGTCCGTAAAAATCTGCCAGTTTAACCCGATTTGATATAAACGCGCCTCATATACACACGCTCATTAATTATCAAGTTTCAACGTAAAGATAAATTACCATCGGTGCCCGAGATATCGCCAAGACGTCTGAAACAGTCAAATGCATCGGCCGGTTAAGCGTTAACGTGATCTAACGTTATGACCTCTAACGACGTCATAGAAGTTACACATTGTTTTTCGACTGCAAATTGTTTACGTTCGTCAACGTATGAATATAGAGTTATCCTCCCTGCATCGCAGTGCTAAATTCCGGCGTGTTAGCACTGCGGATCCCGAGATATGTGCTTTGAAGGTCAAGGTGACGTCGCACGGACAAATGGACGGGCCCATGTTCGTTCCCGGGTCGAATTACGTGTCCGTACCAAGTTTGGTCGAAATCGGTCCAGCCGTGTTCGAGTCCATCGCGAAAACACACACAGATCTTCCAAAATATATAATAGATGATGATCTCAGCATTACTGCCACCTTCCTCAGCCATCCTCAGAATAAATAACACAATACAACATCATATTGTATTGTACTGAAAATTTTACAAAGACTTTGAAAACCAGATGAAATTGAAGAATTTTCATTTTGCTTCCACTTAATAATTAATACACGAAATCTGCAAAGTATTAAACACACCAGGCAATATATTCAGAAGATATCAGGCTGATGCTAAAGAAATTCAATCCATTATGATAAGAAAAATTTGATTTAGTGCCTCAATGTCATATTTCAATAGATCTTCATTGCCATTAGCTCAGAGTAAATTAGATCATTAATATATGACATAGCTCCACAAATCAATCCATCTTCATGTATTACAAATCCAATTGAGAGATAAAATGGGCTCAGTCGTTTTAACTAGAAGTTTAACGCTTACAGTATCAATGCTATTTTAAAGAAGGTTGACCCTAAAATAGTTCATACAGAAAGCAGTTGAAGGATTTCTGGTTTATACCAGTCCACCATTAATCGATTTATACTATTACATGTAGGTCTATTCTGTTTAACCCTTTAATGATGGGAGATGCACTGGTGCAGCATTAAAGATCTGTGCCAGTGCATTCTCTGATATATGCGAGTCTCCCATGGGGAGCCTCGATTATATAAGAAAATGCACTGGCTTACAATGTTAAGGTAAATATTGTTAGGCCATTGTATTCTCTTGTATGTATGTGAGACACCATATGAGAGAGACACATATATAAGAGAATGCATTGGCACTGAGTTTTCACAAAATTTCAGGAAGCTCCATTCATGGAAGGGTTATTATTGACTAAACCTGAATTTAGTGTCAGACATTTGTAGAATGAGGTCTCAAGAGGGTGAATTTTGTGACACTATCTCGCACAGCAAGCTAGCATCACCAATTTCACCCTCTGGGGACCTCATTCTGTTTAGGCCTCATCTTCTGGGATGTATCTATAGTCTCAAATGAACATTGTTTTCAGTTACTTTTTCCCTTTTGTTGAGTTTCTATATCTCCCAAATTTGCATAAGATAAATTGCATAATCAAGGTGACCAATGGGTAAAAGTCACCAACTTTAACTGGGGAACATCAATCTGATCCTAGAATTTCTTATCACATCAGCAGTCTGACAGCAGTAGATTATTTTTGTGAAGACCCTGTGCCAATGCATAATCTTACTGTATACATGCGAGTCACCCATAGGGAGCCTTGCATTTATAAGAGAATAGATTGACATAACAATATTTACCTTGACCCTGTAAGCCAGTGCATTCTCTAATATATATGAGGCTCCCTTGGGAGACTCGCATATATAAGATAATGCACTGGCACAGGATCGTCAATGCTGCACCAGTGCAGCTCCAGTCAAGAAATGTTTATATTATTAAAATTTCTACCAACTAAGATTGTTTCTACCCACTTAAATATAATTAACAACTGGAGCTAATTGAGCTAATAAGCTTTATAAATGTCCAGTTTTAACACGTCATATTTTACAACAGGTACACTACCCGGTGGCCAAAATAGGGAAAAGCGAATCACCTTTCCCTGCTAAGAATAATGGAAAAGATATTTTTGGCTGGTCTTTAGTGTGAGTGTTGCAGAGAGAGATTGCCGTGTGTCTGTCTGCCAGTGTCTGTGTTTTGATGTGAATAAACAGTACGAGAGACTGTGTATAAAGAACATCGAAAACTACTAACAAGTTTGTGTTTTGCAGTGATCACAATTGCATGAACACAGCCACTGTATGTAAGAATGTTAACCCATTAAAGCTGTTACCTATGTCTGAATGTAAACTGCTAAACAATATGCCTAAGTTCAATATGTTTAACCCTTTCATGATGGGAGCTGCGCTGGTGCAGCATTAAAGACCCTGTGCCATGCATTCACTTATATATAGCGAGTCTCTCATAGGGAGCCTCGCATACATGTATACAAGAGAATGAACTGGCTTACAAGGTCATGGTAAATATTGTTAGGTTAATGTATTCTCGTATAAAAAGAGAATGCATTGGCACAGTGTTAACCCTCAAATACTGTCAATGTCAAAATGTTAACTCCTAAACGTCATGGACATATCAAAACAAACCCTACGAGAGCTTTCCGATGAATGGCAACAAGCTATATTTCCGACTAAATCCTGAAAAGTTACCCATAATTCTGCTGTGGTTAAGAAGTCGATTACTTAGAGCATTACTGTTCTACATGTACTCTCAGGTGCGCAATAATCGTGATGGCCCAATAATATTGATGTGTGGGGATTTAGGCTGAAATTAATAATAGTGATGGCAATTTCACTTTATGTCTCAATTCCAAATAATAATGATCATTGGGAATTTTCTCCAAAATTAATAAATGCGCTGACACTATTATTTGGCACCTGAGATTAGAGAGAGAACGGATAAAACAGCTGTCGTGTAGATTGGATGAATAGCGAAAATACATATCACAGTGTTTAGGATTATCTGAATACATGTACACTTATGATTAACCCTTTACCCAACAGAAGGGCCCTGTGCCAATGCATTCTCTTATATATGCGAGTCGACCATAGGTCGCCTCGCATATATAAGAGAATGCATTGGCTTAACACATTAAAAATTATAAAATTGTTAAAGAATGTAAGAAAAAATGGTAAAAAGTGTTATTTTTTTTTTTTTTAGGCCAATGCATTCTCTTATATATGCGAGGCGACCTATGGTCGACTCGCATATATCAGAGAATGCATTGGCACAGGGCATAACTGTAACCATCACAATGTGGTCAATGAGCCGGTTCCAATGATATCCATATTTGTATGGTTCTATTGAGACAGACCGAAGATATTTTAGGCTGTTGAAGCTTTATTTGGCCGGTTTTGGCCGGTTTGTTGGGTAAAGGGTTAACAAAGACAAGTATTGTCAAAAGAACAAATTTCTCGCCAGATAAGACCTCAATTTCACTTGGAAATAAGCTCAATATGTTTAGGTTTGTTGAATTTATTATTTGAGCATCCTTACAAATGAATGAATGGGAGTTCATATAGTGTCTCATCCCTTTTATTTTCTTAACCTAAAGCCCCTCAATGACTCAATGCTTTCTCAATGTGAATTGAAATTATTGAAATTCCGCCGATCACATAACAAATAAATTTTGTGTGCAAAAAATACCATAAAGCATAACACGTATGATCACCCAAACACATAACTGCATCTCAATGTGTCAAAATTTTACTCATTACGAGATATTTGCCAGAAAATTTATGCCAATTGCTGCAAGTAAAGTTTTTCTTTTGTTTACAACCAAGAAACTAATATATGGCAACTTGAGTGCCGCCATTGCGGTTGCAAAATCTTTAATGCAGTGGACCCCAACTGATCATAATAGACGTCAACTGTATTTCATAGCTATTGTTCAAGGCTGAAAATGTAAACATTACTGACTGTTACAGTGCATGTTTACAAACATTGGTTTCAACAATGAATTTCGTCACTGGAGGATTATTAATAATGAAAATAAGAAAAAAACCTTCTATTTTTTTTTATGATGTTCTTCTTGGTAGTTAAAATACTTGGCAAGATTTTTCAGCATGCGCGCGCTACCGAGATCTTGTATACATATTACCATTTTAAGAATATTGGGTATCATTTTTCTAAGTGGGCGGAACGACCCAAAAAATCTTCAAGACATTATGTACTTGTTCGGGTGTGTGAAACTGACAAGTTAGTATTGAGGTGCTATGCCAACTGGTGGAATGTACCATTCTACTAACATCACCGAAAATCTCAAGCAAATCGACTGTACCACTCCATAGAAAACATTGTCTGAACTATGCTCAATTGTAAATATTACTACTCAAATTGGGACGCTTCTATCGGCGATAAACTAACGAAAATGATTTTGCCATCATCAGTCACTGCATTTAATTAATATATAAGAATGACGGTGTGTGTTGTCAATTTAGATATATTTGTAAAAATAACTACTTTGAACAAGATTTTCTTCATTTCTATTTGATCACCCTACTGGAGTGTTTCACATCACTTTAAAGCTTACTGTCATCTCCGTTTCCAACCGATATAACATGCCTGCAAATCCCCGATAACATACATCAACAATTTTATGCCAACTACATGTATACTCTCAATTTGTTATGTTTTATGTATCTGTATGTACCGGTATATTGTCTTCTGTGTTGGAATAAAGTATGTTGAAAAAAAAAAATTTAAAAAGAGAAGATTTTTCAGCTGTATAGCCTGATAACGCCTTCTGTAGATTTAAGCATCCAGTCAAATAAAAATTATAGATCAACCCACTGTATTATTTTGAGAAACAGGGTTAGTTCAGTTGGCCCATAGCGGAAAAATCTACATCTACACATAATTCTCCAGATAAAATTCAGTCTCGGAAACTATGACAACAAATGCAGTATTGGGTTGTGAACTTGTGAATGTCATGTCGTCCTTAACTGGTAATTTAATTTTACCTGAGAATATACTCAATTCTACTCAGCTTTACATAAACACCAACACCTGGATTAGAGGCCACCAGGTAGTCTAACCAACAGGTGTATAGAACATAGCAACATGGAACCCAACACGCAAACGAGAAAACCATATGGAACAAATACTTGCTTCTTTACTCAGACCTCCACTTCATGAGGAGATAAAAGGTCGAAAGGCCCATAACTCTGGGGAAAATCATTGGATCAAACTCAAATTCGAACTTGACCTATATTTTGATATAAAAGACCCACAAAAAAAACAGAATTTCCAATTAAACAATCCAAACTTGAGTTATCATCCGGAAACCAAAGAAAAAACAAGAAAAATTGAATTTTCTAAGTCGAAAAAAGTCCATAACTCTAGGAAAAATCATCGGATCAAACTCAACCTGTATCTTGATATGACTGATCCACATAAAAACGGTATTTGCAATTAAAGGATCCAAACTTGAGATATCATCCGGAAACCGAAAAAGTGAGAAATTTTCCAAGTAAAAAAAAAATTGAAAAAAGGGAAATAACTCCATAAAAGAACATCGGATCAAACCCAGAATTGCAGAGCACCTGTGTTCTTGGTTGAGACACCTACATACCAAGTTTCAATCAAATCGGATGATTACTGGAGTTATAACTATGGACGGACGGATGCACGAACACACGGACGGACGGAGCCGATAAAAATAGTCCCCCGAAAATAAATTTTTCGAGGGACAATAAGCTGGTGAACTTGTTTAAAAGCAAGAGTATTGGTACATAATTTATGTATGAATATAACTAAAGCTGCTTTTATAGTGGACACTCTACATGCATCAATAAATTCATCTTCTCCAGATAAAATGTAGTCTCAGAAACTATGACAATGAAAACAAGTTTCTAGGATAGCTTTTCATAAACACCAACACCTGGATTAGAGGCCACCAGGTAGTCTAACAAACAGGTGTATAGAACATAGCAACATGGAACCCAACACCCAAACGAGAAAGCCATATGGAACAAATACTTGCTTCTTTACTCAGACCTCCACTTCATCAGGAGATATAAGACACTGGTAAATAGTTATTAGATTATAAGCTGGTGAGGGGAGCCATTGAAGAGTCTTATCATTAGTCTATAATGAGATAATTAAAGGCAAAATTGTTAAAGAGATTTATCTTTTGGATTCATCCTATGAGGAGGGCTTCTCTGGTGTTTGATTAGTGTACCTGAGAGTATCTCTAGAAATTTTTTCAAGTAAAATTCTAAATGTTTCAGACTATTATGAGAAAATGACTATAAATATGTATGGGAAATAACATGTTTATCATGTAGATGGATACTAGGAGGCATTGTGTAGATGGATACTAGGAGGCATTCGGTCTTGGAGTTTTATTAGTGTACCTGATGACATGGCAGAACATTTCTGTAGTGAGAAAATAAACAATATTTATGGGAAATTGTGCCAATCAGTAAACAGAGGCAACTATAAATTAGCATGATAAAAGTAAAATATAGGCTGTGAGAATAAAATGGATGGCCATAAATGTGCATGATGAAAGTAAAATATAGGATGTGAAAACATAATGAATCACCATAAATATTAATGGTATATTTCACATTATTGAATCACCATAAATATTAATGGTATATTTCACATTATTGAACACCATAAATATTAATGGTATATTTCACATTATTGAATCACCATAAATATTAATGGTATATTTCACATTATTGAATCACCATAAATATTAATGGTATATTTCACATTATTGAATCACCATAAATATTAATGGTATATTTCACATTATTGAATCACCATAAATATTAATGGTATATTTCACATTATTGAATCACCATAAATATTAATGGTATATTTCACATTATTGAATCACCATAAATATTAATGGTATATTTCACATTATTGAATCACCATAAATATTAATGGTATATTTCACATTATTGAACACCATAAATATTAATGGTATATTTCACATTATTGAATCACCATAAATATTAATGGTATATTTCACATTATTGAATCACCATAAATATTAATGGTATATTTCACATTATTGAATCACCATAAATATTAATGGTATATTTCACATTATTGAATCACCATAAATATTAATGGTATATTTCACATTATTGAACACCATAAATATTAATGGTATATTTCACATTATTGAATCACCATAAATATTAATGGTATATTTCACATTATTGAATCACCATAAATATTAATGGTATATTTCACATTATTGAACACCATAAATATTAATGGTATATTTCACATTATTGAATCACCATAAATATTAATGGTATATTTCACATTATTGAATCACCATAAATATTAATGGTATATTTCACATTATTGAACACCATAAATATTAATGGTATATTTCACATTATTGAATCACCATAAATATTAATGGTATATTTCACATTATTGAATCACCATAAATATTAATGGTATATTTCACATTATTGAATCACCATAAATATTAATGGTATATTTCACATTATTGAATCACCATAAATATTAATGGTATATTTCACATTATTGAATCACCATAAATATTAATGGTATATTTCACATTATTGAACACCATAAATATTAATGGTATATTTCACATTATTGAATCACCATAAATATTAATGGTATATTTCACATTATTGAACACCATAAATATTAATGGTATATTTCACATTATTGAATCACCATAAATATTAATGGTATATTTCACATTATTGAATCACCATAAATATTAATGGTATATTTCACATTATTGAATCACCATAAATATTAATGGTATATTTCACATTATTGAATCACCATAAATATTAATGGTATATTTCACATTATTGAATCACCATAAATATTAATGGTATATTTCACATTATTGAACACCATAAATATTAATGGTATATTTCACATTATTGAATCACCATAAATATTAATGGTATATTTCACATTATTGAATCACCATAAATATTAATGGTATATTTCACATTATTGAATCACCATAAATATTAATGGTATATTTCACATTATTGAATCACCATAAATATTAATGGTATATTTCACATTATTGAACACCAGTTGCCAAACCATTTTTGAAATTAACAGTACTCAAATGTTTCGATAATAATATTTTCCCAGTTACACGTAAACTACAGACAATCCAGAATCAAACCGATATGAAAGCAAACAAGTGTGCCGCTGAAGTGTGGCTTACATGTAATATGCCTGTAGTTTGCTCATAATAGTTGAGTCAGTTGACAAACAAAAACTGATATCTGAAGAGTTTTGGCACAGACCGAATCTAAAATTGAACAGGGATTTTTATGAGAAGATGGGCAGAAGTCCCATGAAAAAGGGTGGCACATTCAACTAAAGATACATGTATCATCCGGAAACGAAAAATATTGATGGACAAACTGACTTCCGGTAGATAACATGAACATTTTTCAATGGACATATCACAGGGTTGTGTCGTTAAAACGAGCCAAAATATAAATTAAAATTTGCTTAATTTAAAACGAGCGCGCCGCCTTAAAAAAAACAACGGTTTTGATGGTATACGTTACAAAGGAGATCACAGAATTGAACATCTCCACACATCTAACGACCATAATCCACAAAACGCCTCAACCGATTCTTAAAATTCCAATGCTAATTTATAAAGTAAAAGCTATATTTTCCAAATACATGTCTCGACAGATCTAATGTTAACTGCCCAAATCAGTCGCATATATGAATCCAAGTCACCACTCTTTTCCTATATTTCAGCAATAATTTCAAATTAGATTTTGATTGAAAATGAACTCGATGACCTATTGGCAAGCATGCACCGAGTATACTGATTGGTTAATGTATGCGATTAATTTGGGCAGATTTCCATTTAACTGTATCAACAGAAAACAATGTTCAAGTTGTTTCTATTACGCAAATCCCGGCAGCATGGTGGAGTATATCATGCGTGATTCAATGACAATGTGCTCCATTCAAATTTTGTTCTCCAATAAGAAACCAATGCATGGTGAATCGAAAACTGAACTTAGCAGCTCTCGGCCAATCAGAATGCATGTTTCAGCAACAAATATTCAACTTGAATTACAATATGTATTAGAATAGCTAAAAGCAATGCATTGACACTAATGCAAAATTGACATATAGATATCCAATCAGATCAAAGGACATTAAGTGATTTGAGAATGCACTTTATTAATTAATCTGCAGATTGGATCAGACATGGATCTATCAATGTGCAATGAGTCTGGATAAATTACAGTCTGCGTAACACCTGCGTCATACAGCCTACAATATGCGAGATCACACCCACAGATCAGGGTGCACCAGAGGAAGCGCCTAAAAGCAGATGGTTAATCTGTGAATCTAACCTGATCTGCAGACCCTAACCATTGTTACTTAGCAGCTTTATTAAATAAATGGCAACAATGCTGTATATATTCTCCATGGGAGTGAAGGATAAATTCTGAGATTTATATAGACACGTAGAGCTTATGTATCAGTACAATGCCAAGGTAAAGCCAATGCACACAAAAAATACTCATGTGCAGATGCATGCAAAACTAATTGCAATGCACAGTGTTACATAACATAGAAACATATTTAGTATTCATTACGTTGAGGGTGTCTTCAAGTGTTGGAGTTAGTGTCAGGTCTTTGAGTGATGGCTTGTGTGTGTACAGCTTCAGATTTTAAGTGCGGGTTCTGTGAAGAAGCACTTCTATTAATATAATCGCCATTTGAAACCTTCACATTTTTCTAGCAGCTACATCCACATAACAGTATTACAGTGAAAAAATCAACATAAATTTAGTGTTTTGAAGTCGGGTTTCGCAATAGCCAATATTTTGTTTATCATTGCCAAAGAACAGTTATTTAGACAAACTGCACACTAAGCTCATGCTTGGTTCCAAGAAGATTGACACAGCCATCAGCCATATTCTCAGTTAAATTTACAGGTTTAAATATTTTTGCGCTTTGTTTCCTGAAAAGTTTTTGTGGTTACAGTTCTCCAATATGATTGCAGTTCTTCGCACTAATTGTCATATTCATGGAAATACATGTATAGGAACCAAAAACCAAGAGTAGTGCCCTAAATAGCAGAATTATGGGTAATTTTCTCTCAGTGAGAGCTTTCCGATGAATGGTAAGAAGCCATATTTCTGACTAAATCCTGAAAAATTACCCATAATTCAGCTGTGGTTAATGAGTCGATTATTTAGGGCATTACTGTATGTTTATAAAGGGTATATCTACTTATTCATGCAAAAATTATGTTGCAATTAGTTCAGGGTAAAAACAAATGCACTGGACTACAATGGTGTCAAATGCCTATGACCAAGTTAATAATCAATGTAAAACGCATTGAAATTAATCCACACAATAATGTGCTTTACAACGAGATAAATTATTACTATTGCTGATGCCTCAGAAGAATCCCAAAACAAGAGATGCATTGGAGGTGCTGTTGTTGAGTTGTGGCATAAAATGGGCTGAACTGAAGTTTGTCAGAATTGGATGTTTGAATTATCGAGTTTACAAAGTACAGTAATGCCCAAAGTATATGACCCTTTAACCACAGCAGAATTATGGGAAATTTTCAGGATTTGTCGGAAATATGGCTTGTTGCCATTCATCGGAAAGCCCTCACACACAGCTTTCCAATGAATGGCAGCAAGCCATATTTCCGACTAAATCCTGAAATTTTTCCTGTAATTTGCTGTTGTTTAGGGGTCAATTATTTAGGACATTACTGTAAATAAGACATCCAGTGAACAATCCAGGATGCATAATTCCTGAAAAAAACTTTTCACAGGATTGGTTTTCGAACTCATTCAAGAGCTTCATGAGTAGAAGCCATTATCCAAATTTGGTAAAAGCTATCGAGCTTACATCGTGATACAGGAGGAATAGACAGATGGAATCCTAATGTCATTCATCAAACATTGGTCAAGTTTGTTACACAACTCAACCAAAATCTTCCTGAACAACCCCCTCCCCATGCCCCCATGTTTGTAAAGAAAGACTGAATGTATATGCCATAAATTATCTACAGCAGCGTTTCCATATGACAGCTACCTGCCCTAACACACAGTGGCTGTACCTGGTACTACTGCTGCTTCTAGATCTATTAATTTACCATAGATACCAGCTTCCTACAATGTGGGTATATATATCCCAGTCTTAACAGTTAAGCTTTTTTATCACTAAGAAACCATTATGCCGATCACTTTGGTTGCTATTATATGTACCTAGCATTCTTACAGTGCAGGTCGTTACATTACGCACTGACAGATTTAGATACGCATTTACACAATCCATGCCGCTGATCATTGAGTATAACATGTTTCTTATTATGCAGTGCAGTTTTTCACATTGATATCTTGATAATATCAGATAATATAACGTACATGTTTACCTAGTATTAAGATGTACCGGTAGAATACCAGTACATGGATATGAGTTCTGCGTATTATTGCAGGAGCTTGAATCAATGTGCAAAATATACAAATTTTAGAACAATGAATGAATCGAAAAATACATTGTAAAATACATGTACATGTATGTATTTCTTATATTAGCAGTGTAATGACATCCTCAGACCGTAAACTTTAACAAATCAGGCAAAATCAAATTGCATGTGATCCATGATTCCAGGTAAGAAATCAGTTTTTTTTAATATCTCAGTTGAGTTTTTTTTACCTAGAGCCAGTGTTGTAAATATCAAAAGTGCATATTTTATTTTAGAGTTGAATTTTATTTGATATTTCAATGTATTTTATTTATGACGTATCTCTTCCCTAAACTTTATGTAATGATTCAATTTCAGGAGAATAAAATTAAATAATAATTTTGAGTTCAGAGAGACCAACGGAAAACCATAAACTTTGGCCACTGTTGCAGTAAATTGTTTACAAACATTGGTTTCAACTTCAAGCCTTGAAATAGGGTGTCTTGTCATTTGCAGAATGAGGTCCCCAGAGGGTGAATTTAGTGATGTTACCCCGCATAGCAGGCTAGCATCACCAAATTCTCCCTCTGGGGACCTCATTCTGCAAATGACAGACACCCTATTTCAAGGCTTGTTCAACTTTCAACACATGGAATATCATCACGGAGGATTATTGATAATGTAAATAACACAACTTTGTGCTATTTTTCCATGGTAATAATAATGATTCAACAAACATGGTATCATTTTTCAGCTGTAACCATGGCACTAAAGCCTTTCATGCATGTAGCTTTAAGTGAAATAATCGTGACATAAGATGTTTCTTATGTAATAAAATAATGATGCAAACCCTGTCTTCAAAGTATATAAAAATTATCTCTGGGACTTCATCAATATTTAACAATTATTTTACTAAAAATCAAAACCATCTGTCACACTACTTTAACTTAAAAGACATAATTTCTAGAAGAAACAGGAATAATGAAGTATAATTCGTATATATTCTATCCAGCTTAGAACAGTTAACATTCTTACTGAACATCAAATGAAACTGAACTGACAAACCTAATCATAGCATTTTGATTAGCTGCCGAGTGATTAATATCGCTGCATAAATTGTTACAAGTTATTAGTGAATATTCATCTGGAGGCAGTTGCTGTATTTTATCAAGAGTGAGTACCTGGTAAAGAAATGCACGTAGATGGTTTGTACAGCTCTGTTAATGAGATGCACAGAGGTGGCATATGTATCAACTACCCCATCTGAGTGCTACTAGTACCTGCATGTAGCTAATCAGAGAAAATAGCTCTCATTACATGTACTGTACCTGTACCACCAACTACCAAGAGAAAATAACATTTCAACACAGTTTTACTGGGCAAAGGTAACTTTAGGTGTCCAGGGTAATTTTTGTTAACATTCAGAATATGGAAATGGACCCAACATAAAACTCAAGAACTATTCAGTGGGATTTCCACCTCACCGTGAAATGGCATTTTGTAATTTAGCACCAAGACATTTTCACAAAATCTTAGAGACTTCCGAGTTGATATGTACATGTATCCTACCACTTCTGGGAAGCAGTTGGTGTATTTTATCATGATAAAGAAATAGATGGTTTGTACAGCTCTGCTAATGAGATGATAAATCAACTACCCTATGTTAGAGCTATCTGGAAGTACCAGTAGCTTCTCAGATAAAATAGCCATGGACTAAGTTTAACCTTGATTAACATTAATCTTAATGTAGATTAACAATCTCCATTTCCATTAAAGCATATTTATTTATTGTAAATGATGTCTATCTCATCAGTCAAAACACTAGTCAATACACTATAAATATAAAACTATATTCAATATTATGTGTAAATGCAGCATCTTTACCTTTTACTTCTACATACATCATAGTATAAGATTATGAAATATCTCCAACAAATATATAAGATTGCATGGTCAAGGAGCTGGAGTCAGAAAAGAATTTATAATTTCCATGGGAGGTAGCAGGAAGACCGTATGGTCATGCAACCTCCCTGTTAATGCCCTAATTTCCGATGAATGACAACAAGCCATATTTCCGACTAAATCCTATAAAGTTAGCCATAATTCTGCTGTGGTTAAGCAGTCGATTAATTAGGGCATTACTGTATACCCAGAGAAAACTACTAATAGAGGTGTGACTGTCCCAATGCACTCAAGCCTGAGTTTAAGGTACATGTCATTATAGAAGTATTTGAAAACAATAAAAGATTGCCAAAAAAAAAAGTTTTTCCCACCTACCTACCAGGATTTATTTGCTCAAGAAATTGGAAATCGAGAATTTTTTTTTGGCCTAATACAAGCTCGGGACTAAATTACAGGTTTTGAAAAAGGGGAATAACTCCAATAAAGGACGTCTGACGGACCTCATTGCATGTGCACAGGTTCCCATGGTATAATAATATTTTTGACAACATTCATCATATGGAGAGACCCAAAATAAAACAGGAACTATTCAGTGGTAGTGACCAACACACTACATGTGTGATAAAACGCTACATGTATGTGTACTTGTAGTTATTGAACATGAATATTGACCATAGACCAACGTCATGTAGATTGTAAACAGAGTTGCTTATTTTTGGAGAAAAGTAATTTTGTAATTGTACACTAAAGCTTATATACATGTGCCCTTCTAATTCTGCCAGACAGTTGCTGTATTTTATCAAGAGTAGGTGGTAAATAATAGATGGTTTGTACAGCTCTGTGTTAATGAGATGCATGGAGGCCGCACATAAATGAACTACTGTACCCTATCATAGCTATATTTGTATGTACTAGTAGCTTCTCCAAGAAAATAGAATCTACCCCAGTCTACCCAGAGAAAATAACATTTCAACTAGTACTTACAGTTTACATGGGGAATATTAAATTTCTGGGCATTCAGCCGATGTAGCAAATGGACCCCAAAATAAACCTCATGAACTATTCAGTGAACAATACATTATCAAATTTAACCCTTTCATGGCTGGAGCTTCCTGAATTTTTGCGAAAACCCTGTGCCAATGCATTCTCTTATATATGCGAGTCGGCCGTGGGTCGCCTCGCACATATAACAGAATGCACTGCCTAACAAATTTTATTTTATTTCTATAATTGTTAAAGAATGTAAGAAAAAATGAAAATGTTGTTAAAGAATGCAAGAAATAATGATAAAAATTGTTAAAGAATGAAATTTTTTTTTTTAAATTGTTAGGCCAATACTTTCTCTTATATATGCGAGGCAACCTATTGTTGACTCGCATACACATAAAGAGAGTGCATTGGCACATGGTCTTTAATGTTGCACCTTGCGGAGCTCCCATCATGAAAGGGTTAAGTTTCAATTGACTAAACATAAAGGGTCAGGAAATATAACTATTTTAAAACTGTCTGGTGGGAACACCAATTTTTCAAGAAAATTTCTTTACAGACAGCTGGTATTTTATTAGAGGGCTATGCCTAGTAACATTGCTACCAATGCTAACTGAGTAAACTATGGTAGGAAGTATGTAATCAAAACCTATTTGTAGTAGTGGAACTGTGTATCACTATTAGGGAACCATAGACCCAGAGTAGTCTGAAAAGAGTTGCTTATTGTCTCAGTAATGTTATTTTATAATTAACACAAAGTTTTTGTTAACCCTTTACCCAACAGAAGAGCCCTGTGCCAATGCATTCTCTTATATATGCAGGTCGACCATAGGTCGCCTCGCATATATAAGAGAATGTATTGGCTTAACACATTAAAAATTATAAAATTGTTAAAGAATGTAAGAACAAATGGTAAAAAGTTTTTTTTTAGGCCAATGCATTCTCTTATATATGCGAGGCGACCTATGGTCGACTCGCATATATAAGAGAATGCATTGGCACAGGGTATAACTGTAACTATCACAATGTGGTCAAGGAGCCGGTTCAAATGATATCCATATTTGTATGGTTCTATTGAGACAGACCGAAGATATTTTAGGCTGTTGAAGCTTTATTTGGCCGGTTTTGGCCGGTTTGTTGGGTAAAGGGTTAACAAAGTTTTGATTGCTGAGTTGATTTACATGTACCAGTATGTGCCTTTCCACTTCACAAATTGTTAAGCTATTAGTGAATCTTCTTCAGCGAGGCAGTTTATCAAGAGTACATGGTAAAGAAATAGATGGTTTGGTAATAATGAAAAGCTCGAAGGCAGCATATAAATCAACTTCCCTATCTTAGTGCTATCTGTATGTACTAGTAGCTTCTACGAAAATATCACCAACTACACAGAGAAAATAGAATTACCAACTACCCAGAGAAAATAGAATTAACAGTTTTTATTACTGGGGGTAGGTTACTGGTAGATGTTAATGGTTGGTAACTTCTGCTGGTAACATTAAGCCCCCAGACAGAACCCAAACTATTCAGTGGTAATCTTGATCCCAATAATCTTCCATGTGGGGTTATTAATTTTCAGCTCAAAATCCCCCCCCCCCCCCCTGTATGATCCTCATTTGGGGCATCATCTTCATTTAAATTTGCAAAACTGCCAGCAAAAAGTTGACAAATCATCGTACTTGTGACAGGGAAACAATTACTTATTAACCCTTTCATGATGGGAGATGTGCTGGTGCAGCATTAAAGATCATGTGCCAGTGCATTCTCTTATACCCGGTATATGCATGTCTCCCATAGAAGCCTTGCATACATAAGAGAATGTACTGGCTGACAAGGTCTAGGTAAATATTTTTCGGCCAATGTATTCTCTTTAATTGCATTGGCACAGGGGTTTTGCAAAATTTTAGGAAGCTTCAGTCATTTAAGGGTTAATATTAGTATTAATAGTAATTTAACCCATCTGACAATTTATGACTCTGGATAAAATCTGCTCTGTACTATTATTTGGGTCTGTACCAATATTAAATTTGGGGAAGTTTTGTTCAGCATTATTTGTATCCTGAGAATAGTAACCAACAGAACTATCAAATTTACTTTATTCAATGAATGATAATAAAGGTATGATCGGAAAAATAATTAGTGCCTTTGGTTCAGGAGTTGGGTGAATTTATGGGGATATATTCTACCTCTGGAGTTTTATATTCATAAATTGACATATCTATAGTCTGGTAGAAACTCCCTGGTGAAGGTTGATTTCTAGATGTAGGTTAGACATGGGAGGTCTGCGAGTCTTCAGTGTCTGTCTGCTACATTAATTACCAATGGATAGATTTTTTACCAGCTCTCCCATGATATGTGCCATATTACTTACATCTTTTGGCGTGATTATATCCGATTAATGTAGATGAAAATGATTGTGCATCTTAGAAGCATGAGCAGTTAATAAACCATGATATTAATGTACAAGTTATACTACTAGTAGATCGTCTGTGTGGGGTGGGCTGCTCAGCTTTAAAGAATACCATACAATGTATGTGTAGTTTCAAACAAAGTCTGAGTTTTGTGTGCCTCTCCCGAGGTCCCCAGAGGGTGAATTTAGTGACGCTATCCCGAAGAGTGGGCTAGCATCACCAATTTCACCCTCTGGGTACCTCATTCTGCATGGGCTCATCTGCTATAGGAGACAGACTCAGATTGAAGTTCCCAAATGGTGAATATTGTGATGTAAACCCATTGGGAACCTCCATTATGCAATGTGTCATCTGCCAATTTGGGGATAAAGAGAAACTGAACTAAAAAACAAAATAGAATCTTTGTGAAGAAGTTTCTTTAGAAATTTGATAATAAAGAAAATTTCCAGAGAAGATGAAGCCTAAGCAGAATGAGGTCCCCAGAGGGTGAATTTAGTGATGCTAGATTCACTATGTGGGATAGCATCACTATATTCTCCCTCTGGGACCTCATACTGGAAATGACAAGCACACTAAACTCAGACTTGTTTCCAACCCAGATTCAGGGTGTGCTGGAGGCAATCAAGGGTGGGGTACAGGTACCCTACAACACAAGAAGTACATGTACTGTTATTTAAACACTGAAAAACTAAAATTTTGGTAATCATACAGCATTTCAAAACAAATTCCAGGACAAAGTTCAAATTTGGCTACATGTACATATACTAGAATGGAACTAGTTGTTTCTTAGGACAATATGCTGTCTAAGTTGATATATTATGGAATTTCTTGCCATTGTAAGAAAGAAAAGGCAGTTACCCCTCTCTGGGCCCCATGCTCCTGCACCACTGCAGGATTCTTTAGTCCATGCAAGCTTGGGATATTGGCTGTGCTAGATTCTGGCATACAGTAGGATGAGGCTGACCCCGAGGGCAGGAAGTCATAATGTTTGTACAAGTATATTAGCATAGAGAAGACTGACAGTGGCATGTGGTGAGAACAGGTGATGACAAGAAAAAACTCCTCTTCTTCTAATGAGTTATCAGTGTACATACAATGATACTTGACTTTTTGTCTTAAAGTGGGTAAAGTACAAGCCAGCAAGTAGGGTGTCTGTCATTTGCAGAATGAGGTCCCCAGAGGGTGAATTTAGTAAGACTCTCTGGCACCGCAGGCTAGCGTCACCAAATTCACCCTCATTCTGCTTAGGCCTCAACTGCTATGGGAGATCTAGAATCAGATTAAATTTCCCCAGTTGAAGCTGGTGATGTTCACCCATTAGTCACCTCGATTATGAATTTGATCTTCTGCATATTAGGGGATAGAAACTCAACAGAAGAGAAAAAGTAACTAAAAACAATGTTAATTTTAGACTAAAAATACTTCCAAGAAGATGAGGCCCAAGCAGAATGAGGTCCCCAGAGGGTGAATTGGGTGATGCTAGCCCACTGGGATAGCATAAATTCACCCTCTGGGGACTTCATTCTGCAAATGACAGACACACTATTTGCAGGCTTGGTAAAGTACAAGACTTCAGTTATTTAAAAGTGGGAATGGTTCCATAGAGTTCCAACAATGGCAGCCTTGTAAGCCCCTGTAAAACTTACCTTGGCCAGAAATATTTCCTCGGCTAAAAAGCCAACGATCCACATAGTTACATGATCTACACTTATATTTCAATTATCATGGCAGATTTTGGTTGGGATTGCAGACCTTAAGATTTGACCAGAATCACCAAATCGATTCTCATGATTCTCGCGAAACTTTTAAATTTTCAGTGCTTTATGACTAACTTGATTCAGCATTTGATTCTCGCAAAATTTAATGTATTTTGAGCCCTGGGAGGCAGGGATTGGCCTAAAATTGCTGATTATCAAATAGTCCTTGTGTATCTCAGTAGGCTTAGGCATTCAACAATGAAATTTTGCTGTATGTCAGACTTCCACAGTGCGACACCAAGATATTTACTGCAGCAATTTGTTTTAATTTTGCACAAAACAGTGGGATATTGTGAAATATGCCTCTGCTTAAAAATAGCCAATTAAATTTCTTTTTGCCTCGGCTCAGTTGATATAAACCCTTTCTATTCTAAACACAGTAATGCCCTAAACAATCGACTCCTTAACCATGGCAGAATTATGGGCAATTTTTCAGGATTTAGTCGGAAATATGGCTTGTTACCATTCATCGAAAAGCTCTCAGTGAGAGCTTTCCGATGAAAGGCAACAAGCCATATTTCCGACCAAATCTGGAAAACTTACCCATAATTCCGCTGTGGTAAAGGAGTCGATTATTTAGGGCATTACACTACTCGAGACAAGAAGTTGCCATTAGGAATTTATTATCTGAACATTGCCATTCAATAAACTGGGATGCATTCTGCACTTTTATTATCTGTCGTAAGCTTATTATTCTGGAAAACCCATCAGATTAACAATAGACCATTCCAGTTTACACTTCTATAACTGAGTGGGAAAATCCATTTAGTATAGAAAGGGTGAACAGGACTGCATACATGTATGTGTAAAAACATTCAGGTATGCTCTTAATCTGACATTCTGTTTCAGCTCTTTACTACGCTTTGACCATTTGAACAATTTATAACTGAATCATAGCATGACTTCAGTGAGGTTGCCAGTACATTGTCCATGTGTAATAATAAACATATTGATTGCTTTGGGGCGATGGTGTTGAATAGCGAGAATTATTTTTCGGAGAAGTCTTTTGAACAGCAAGGACTGTTGACCGAGGCCGCAGACCAGCTTGCTGTTCAGAAGACATCATCAAGGGGAAATAACTCTCACTATTACACACCAAGGCAGTCAATAGGGGTGTTATTACCGGTATATATGACACAATTCTCACCTCGCGCCAACCATGCTGGCAGCAGGCTACTAACAATTCAGAGTTTATAGCCTGTACGATCATTCACTTGCGGCCAATGGTTAAAACATTTTCTGAGACGTGATCGCGCTTCATCCAATCAAAAAACAGTATGAGCCTCTGATCTTTCCACATATAATATTTCAAAATAATCCCAGGTGACAAGCTACGGTACATGTACGTATCCTTATTCAATAGCCGTTTTGCCGGTAGACACTTCATCCCACCTTGTGTAACATGTGTACAACCGGTAGTAAACCCACCCTTTTTCGGTAAGAATGGCAGAGCCCTTTAGCAAATTGGAAAGATGGAAGGTTAATAATGTATATTTACACAAGCAGCAAAAAATGAATGTAACATTGCAAAATGCAAATATCTTTCCATGTAAATATAATTGCACTCCAAAATATTAAGTCACATATTACGATGTAGCTTCTAATTACAGGTACCAGTACATTGTAATTGTATATACAGGTATTATATATCATTGATTTAGATTCAGCGGTGAAATTAAAAATTTATATCTGAAAGATTTTAAGTTCTTAATTCTATTGCCGGTTTTAACATCCATCTTAATGTCAACATCTGGATTTTTAGTCTCAGTTGAATCTCACCTCTGAACAGCCTCGTCGTCTGTTTTAGACCCGTCCATGCTCTTCCCAACATCATCGTCGACTTTGGGAAGGTCCTCCTCCTCCTCAGCTGCTACACATAATGCTGTAATGAATTATTTGGTTGTTATAGCAACATGACACACACTGTAATGCTGTAATGAAATATTTGGTTGTTATAGCGACATGACACGCACTGTAATGAATTATTTGGTTGTTATAGCGACATGACACACACTGTAATTCTGTAATGAATTATTTGGTCGTTATAGCGACATGAAACATACCACTATCCTCAAATTATTGACTTGAAAAATGGGGCGATACCCAGGTAATGACCGTGGTAATACCGGTAGTATATGGTATCGGATAATCCACAGCGGTAACGAAACGGTCAATGCATTGGAGTTACATGTACAGTACCATGCAGTTATGATACTGCTCTATTAGCGGGTATACATGTAAGTTGAAAAAAAGAATATGTCCATCAGTTACACAGATATACAGACTTGATCCAACGCGGTCGTAACGTTACTCCAACGCGGTTATGATTTTTTCTCAACGCGGTTGAGGAAACCGTCAACGCAACATAACGCGGTCGGCATAACCACCAACGCAACAAACGCGGTCGAGATAACCGTCAACGCAACAAAACGAGGTCGGGAGAATAGCTTATCAACTGTAATAATAATTATTGAATAACATTGTAAACAAGAACTTTTGAGACATGAACTCATTTTATTAAAAAAACATTAAATTGAAAAGAGAAAATGAACGACGGCCACCAATTTTAGTTTCATACAATTTTCTGATAGGAAACAGAACAAAGTGTTGTAATCAATCGAGACAGTGACCGTGTGTTTGGCTTGGGTGATGCATGATTTATTGGTAATGTTTTACATTTACATTTATAATTTTTCTGGAAAATAAAATAAAAATAAATGCAGATCACATCGATCCGCTGCACGAATTAATAGAGATGCAATTGAGATTTCTAACAAACAAAAAACTTTGAGTTCACGTCGCAATGCACATGTACCGGTACGTGTATTCTTTGAATATTTAATATTCAACATCACCTCCTAATAAAGGTCAATAACCTGTACGCCAAGGGTCCGATGTCATTTGAAATCTTCGTGAGGGTACGATAAAACACACATCTACATTTACACGCACGTTCGTAATTGACACATGGATATACATGTACAGCGATGCAAATAATTTAGAATATTAATTGTCCATGTGTTGTGAAATACATGTAAAACAAACAGCGCTCAGATGTGGTTACCAGTGATTTGTCACTTTAACCAACAGACCGCGGATCAAAAGCATGCCGCGAATGATTGACAGCTGTGTCAATAGACGCAAATACAATACTGGGCGTGTCTTCGGTAAAGTTGAAAGTGATACCATGTGACTCAAACGGAATTCTCGATTGAAAACGTGCTGTCATAACTTTGTCGGTTTTGATTGGCTAGTGACCACTCGATGAAGTCTTGTTCAGGTGTTACTTAATTCATTGATGAAGAAATAACGAAATCATTCGTATTCAATGGTGCTTCGAAGAGACCAACAATGTATAATCCGCTATTGTGTACTAGTAGGCAAGCATATGATAAATATTAACTTTCTTTTTACTGTAGGATATATAAGTTGAATAATTTTTTTTAATTCAGTTTTTTTTTCACCGGAATTAAATCACTGCAATTCAATTATTTATTTGTCTTCATCATATATTTGAAAACAATGTACAATGTACATTTGAAGATCCAAGCGCCGTCCGACGCAGTAGATACCAAATTAGACAAAAAAATTTTTTTTCTAGATTTCCGGGTTATAAAAGAAAACTTTAAAATAGTCACCATCAATTATTATGTCACATAAATCGCAAAAAAACCCCACACAAATGTCCACCATTTTATTATCGATCTATATTTACATACGTTTGTGGTTTTACATTGAAAAGGAGTACAAACTATCATAATTTAAACGCTCTTTATTACATACCACATTTCGGTGTAAACATGGACGCTCTTTATTAGAAGCGATAATTTGAATTTTTTTGCAAGACTGACAACAAGGGAGTTAAATGTATTCTCTTGAAAGCCGATATCTAGTCATCAAAACCTCATATAATAAAAAGTTCTTTTGCACATATATATAGTTATATACAGTATTCTCCGAAATTTGTTATCATTTCTACTGCCAAGTACATCGTAAAATATTAACAATTCAAATCACAAGTCTACAGTCGACACATAATGGCTTACCCATTTGATTTCAAAAATTAAAAATTAAAATTAAAAACACACACACACCACCACCAGATAAGATTCTGTAACTCCACCCATATTTGAAAATTGATTGATATGTGTACATGCATTATGTAAAAATCGGCATGACCGATAACGCAACAAACGCAGTCGAGATAACCGTCAACGAAATGGAACGTTTCCAAAATAATACAATGTTGTTAACGTGATGGGAGTAATGCATGATAGATTTGTGTTAAAATGTTTTACATATTGGCCCACATTTTGATTTTTTCCAGGAAAAAATAATAAATTAATGTAAATCACGTTGATCGCGCTGCACGAATTAATGGAAACGTAATCGAGACTGCTAACAAACAAAACATATTGATGTCACGTCACTATGTACATGTACATGTATGTGTGTTATTTGAATATTTAATATTCAGGGTCATATCCGATTAAATGTCGATTACCTGTACGCTCATGTATAGATAGACCTAGGGTATTGTGTCAGTTCCGATGTCGGCCGAAACTGTATGAAACAATAAAGCGCGTTTATATAAGAAATGAACGGCGGTTTCAATGTGGTCATGGGATATTGACCGCGAGAAAAAATCAGCAAACTGCATGAACCCCGAAGGGGTTCATGCGGAGTTTGCTGATTTTTTAACGCGGTCAAAACCCATGACCACGTTGAATCCGCCGTTTATTATTTATATTTATATACTTAAATTCATTATGAATTAGGATTGTATGTCTTTCCCACTATTTATTCATCTATTTAAACGAACGCATGGAGTTCAGTTCAGACAGTTCGAATCCTTGTTTTTTGGAAAACCAAACATTTTGAGAAACCATTCATGGAGAACAGAAAAAACGCAATTTAACAGTAAAGTATACACATATGACAAGATATCTTGTTTAGATAGTACCGGTAACTAATGTAGACGTGTTGATTTCAAGAATGATTAATATCTGAAACTAACAATTAAGTTTCGGCTGCGGTTAAGAAATCGACAACACGCCGTTCTACCATAATGATATATTTGTGAGGTTCGGGGGAATATTTGTAGCGGCAAGGAAAATGATAAAACCCTATTGAGTAGCGCGTTTTTTTTTAGCATCAACGCTCAGTAACACAGAGCAACAACACTGATTATAGACCGAAACAAATTTTTTGCCAAATCCGGACGTACTATATACTCAAGCAGTCGGTAATGTCCGACAATCCCCGGTGATTTCCGGGACCAATGTGTTCATAAACCTATGAACGACATTGGAAGTGACGTCACGTTACGTTCATAGGTTTATGAACGCATTGAATAAGGGGGCGTGTCTACCGTAACGCTATGGGGAAATCGGAAGAGATATCATGTGTATGTAAATATATACGCCGTAAACAAACGCCATGAAAAATTCCAGAAATGTTCACGACGCTCGTTATGTATACCACTATACACGTGCATGTACAATTAAATAAACCAATAATCATTATAAAATAAACACGATTTGTGATTTATGTCGAAGAATACCATGACTTCATTATTCGGTCTTTCATTAGCCTCTCGTCGGCAGTTCGTAAAATATTATCCAGATATCAGTGCCCCTTTAATACAAGGAAACCATAACTTCCCCATCGACCACACACGCTGCTGAGTGGTGACATTGTCTCGTTCTTTGAAGTTATTATTAAATTTAGATCAAAGGAATTTCTGCAAGATATTTTTATACCATTTAGCAACTTTGTGAAGATGACTCCTCCTACCAGCTTGTATTCTGTATTGATTGACTGTGATTCAAACACAGAATTCTCGACTGGACACGTGCAAGCATAACTTTGTCTGTTTTGATTGGCTAGCGGACATCGTGTGCCACAATGATCACTCAATGAGGCCATGTCGCTTTCATGATGAAATAAACTCACTCAACGTGGCTTCGAAGAGACGTTACATGTTTCAGTATTTGTCCGCTATATTGTATTGGCAAGCATACATGTATGGTAAATATTAACTTACCTTTTACCGTACTAGTAGTATATATACCGGTAAGTTTAATAATTCAGTTAAATTCTGTTTTCCTCACCAGAATTAAATCACTGCAATTCAGTTTATTTATGTGTCCTCATCAAATATTTAAAAACAAAACATATACATTTGAAAACGTGTGTGCGATTGTGCGTTGATCCTTAGCGCAACGCGTTTAACGTAAACGCGGTCTGCGTTAAACTTCAACGCAGTCTGCGTTAAACTTCAACGCGGTCCGTTGATTTTCAACGCGGTCGTAACGTATCACCAATGCTTTATCAACGCAAAAACTGCGTTACGTTGGCGTTACGACCACGTTGAGGACCACTTAAAAGGGCCACTTATTTTGAGAAGGTGTGTAAGGAGAATCAGTGCACTTGAAATTAAAAAAAAATGCCTGCATGTGCAATGCCAATCAATGTGGGCCGACGCCAGGTGGAGTTTATAAATTGACAGATGAAACAATGTCGGCAAGTTTAAAGTTGTGTTATGTTCATGGTGTGCTACATAATGGGGTACTAATTTGGAAGATTACAATGAAGACCAATCATGTCGCATTCACATAACCCAGTTTTGTTAAACAAACATCTCATAATCTCCTCACACTGAGTCACACATCCTAATACAATAATTTTTAGGCGGGCAGGTTGTCCCGGGGTGGGTTGTCCTGCAGTGAAACGGGCGGGTTGTCTCAGGGGCGGGTAGTCACGGACACAGCACATCTTACACCAAGTGGAATACATACTAGTATCAGTGATATATACTGTACAGAACTTCTCTCTCAAAATGGTGGCAATAGAAGTGTTTTATGAAATTATGCCAATTTATGGGTTTGAAAAGGTACGGCACATGTATAATTATGCTCTACACAACAAATTTTATCTGAAGCACATCAGTTTGCTTCAGACTCAGTACCATGCACAACTAAAAATGACTGCAACAGCGTGCACCATCTGCTACATGTACATGTACAATGCCACATGCATTTCCGATGCAAACACTAATGAAAACATGAATTTGGTCTAGACGGATTCAACCACATGTATAAACTAGAATTTTTAAACTTCCTATTGGAAGTTTGATACTTCCATATAATTATCATATATATTCCAATCCAAATCCCCTCTCAATCATTACCTTTCCCATAACCCAAATCTTAACATAACCATACCTATCGGCAACCCGTACCATGTCCCAATACTAAATGTTTCTATAAGCATAACCATGCTCTAGCCGTAACCATAACCACAATAATTCTAACTATATCTATAACTTTAAAAAGTCATGGAATATAAGTAGTGGCTCACCTTTTCGATCGTAATTTTGTTTATCTCGATTAATCCGTTCCACAACTATTGAAGTATTTATTTAGTTACACCCATGCATACTTCAGACCTTATATTATGATACATGTTTATCATAAACACATCAGTTCGCAAAAATAAAAGATTAAGAATGAGGCTACTTTCGAAATTATATTTCTCGTAAAAAGTGACCCCTAGTAGACCCTTTGGTATCATCTAGATGGTCTGCTGTAATTTCTGTAGAAGACAGACACAGGCAGACAGACAGAAATTCGCAGATATACAGTAATGCCCTATGTAATCGACCCCTTAAACACAGCAGAATTATGGGTAACTTTTCGGGATTCAGGAGAGCTTTCGGATGAATGTCAGCAGGCTATATTTCCCGCTAAATCCTGAAATATTACCCATAATTCTGCTATGTTTAAGGAGTCGATTACTTAGGGCATACTGTAGATATAGATGTAAGCATGTTATTAAATTATTCATGAATTCCAAATTAAATCACACGACGTCAGATGCACCTATCCCATGACACTCCACGTGACAATTCACCGTGTGTTCCAATTTTAGTTTGTCATGATCCAACCGGTTGGGCACCAATAGCAGGTCAGACCGACAAACAAATGAACACAGACACAGTTCGGTTTTATTAGTATACATACCCACATGTGTACAATATATATATTTAATTGGCAACGGGAATAAAGAACATGCACGGGTTCCACATGCACACATGTGTCTATCTCTTGTGCATATATTCCAAATTAAAGACTTGAGATGTTAAAAATTATAACTGCTATGGGATGGTATATTCTCGTGAAATATACGGATAGTTATAGTCTGTCCACAATGAAGTGCGAAGTTTTAAATCAATGCCGATCTGTAATTTGCCAAGTGTTAAGTCTTGGTTTATCAGTTTGTCGGGTCAGTGATTTCAACGGCCAGTACTATAAGTGACGGTTATATCTACGTGCAGCGGATATATTTATTTATGAAATAATTATGCGCGAATGGCAATCACTCACACAACTGATAACACATGTCTTGATTACGCCTTATTATAAAATTAGTAACATGCTAAAAACGAGCCCAAATCACCAGAATGGGACAAAGGCGAATATGTTTTATTTGAAGTTCTATCATGCTCGGGAACGCTCTAGAAAGATCACTGAAATGTCACTATATACATGTATGTGTATCAGGAATCAAGCATTAAATATAATTTAGAAACATATCAAAATAGCATAACAGGTAATGCTGTCAAGACACGTTATGTCATTACAAACGTTTATACCGATTGTACTGACTGTCCAACCGATTGTACTGACTGTCCAAGGTCGCGAACTTTTCCACAGCTTGTGCGAATTTTGTATACATTTTTGGTTCAAAGCGACTTAATCGGACAGGTGCGCAACACACTGTGCCATCAGAAGTAGGCCAGTCATGCAGCCAATTCTATTTTAAAGAGCGCGGATTTGGGAAAGCTGCATTGTGTGAGAACGTAACATGATTCGCGTACATCTATATGCATTTCGGTATGTTGCTTTCCCGAGTAATGGTGCCTTTTCTGTGTACATAAATAGCACCAAACTGAACATACGCCTTCTCACCAGCAAAATGATAAATAGCCGATGTGTTGAAACGGTAGTATACCCAGGGGGGGGGGGGGGGGTCGGACAAAAATTTCAGGCACGTATGGCATTTTTTCCCTTTCGATCATTTTTTGTACCCACCCACCCCCTTCGCCAAATGTTTTTCCGTTTTCGGCAGTTTTTTCCGACCATTTTTTGACACCCACCCCCCCTTTTAACACTAAAACAGAGATTTGCGGGGGGAATTCACTGTAAACAGCTGTATATGAATTTCTGTGCATACTATTTATCATGGATGTTGACATGAACATGTAAATAGGAATGAGTCCTTTTGAGGTCATTCGGCCAAAAAAACATGGCTGCCAGCGGCCATCTTGGATTTAAAAATTTGCAACAAAATACAACACGATAACTGCCTGCAGTCAGTTTACAGTTTACAGTTGCCAAAACACTAAAAAACAAGCAGGAAATTATTTTTTTTAGTTGCGGAAAAAATTGCTTGTTGGTGGATTTGATCACCCACCCACCCCGGCATACGTGCCGGAATTTTTGTTTTCACCCCCCTGGTATACCATAAACAAATATAGCATGTCGAGCTTGTAAAATAGACGGATATTTTTGAGAATATACGGATATGAATGCGCGTATTTTACCATTTAATATGTTATTGCAAGTCTTCACAGTCATGCATAAGTTCATAATACCAAGTTAACAATCGTTATTCACACAAATACATACTTATATATGTCGTTCAATGTAATTATGCTACATTGATCGACCACCCATTTCGGAACAGCGAAATAGCGTATGGTATGATGACATTAAACTCTCTTTGCTCGCTTGCCTATATCGCGATGTTCCCAACAGTTTAAGGTGCCGTATTTTAACAAATAGATTGTCATGAAATGGTAGCATTCTGGAAATGATATATACATGGCAGCTTATACCTACACATTCCATATGCAATTCGCTTAATTTTGGTGTGATTCATATTCTTGTATATCCGCAGGTGGTGAATTAGTCGGCGCTTTAAGGCATTTATTGTATATTTTCCGAGTAGCGAACGAATGTACGACGTCGACGTTGTCGCCTATTCGTAAGTTATAAGACTTTACATTACGTCTCGTCCAATTAATGCGAAATATGCAATCGGCGGTCTTAACAGTCGGACAATAAAGTCATATATTTTCACTCGTGACACATACAGATGATAAAGAGACAATTTTTAAATGGTCAGATCTGAATTCAACAAAATTATGCACTATGTCAGATGGTAAACCAATACCAAACCGCAAAGTGTCACGTTCCGAAATTATGATACCAAAATTAGCGACTAAGGGGTGGCAAGGTTGGGGCGTCGGACGGTATACGCTGACTCCCATTCATTCAATTTGAATATATCATATATTAAAATGGTTTACGGGCGCGTGAACGGATAGAAAATAGTTTCAATTGAATTGAGAACTGCAAGCGAAAGTCCGCGCATAAGACGGATTGTGCTTTATGAAAAGGTGGTCCATGCTGAGAAGTGTTATAACAATATACGACGGACACCACAGTTCTGTTAATTCTCAAATGTCAAAGTCGAGAATTATTTTTGTAAAAAATGGGGGTTTAAAAAAAAGTGAAAACAAAACGAACTACTATTCTAAAACTAATGAATTTCGACCGTTTTTGGACTCAAAATATGTCATTTTTAAGCCGCATCGTGATACAACCGCATAATCACGGCCGGTCGGCAAGACAGACAGCCGACTTTGTTTTGAGTGATTACCCATTAGCCAATACAACACTTAATACAGTGCGCCAACATGAATGGATGTTGAAATATATCGCCAGTGGTCATTTGTGTAATTTTTGACATTGTAAAAATGTCCTGGTTTGGTCTTCTGTCTATGTTTAAAAGTTAGCGGGGTTCTGGTGAGGTATTGTGGCGTCATTCTACTATGTAGGCCAATATGTATGTTGTTAAGTATATACTTTTCGAATATCTCTGGCCTCCATCGACATAATGCGGCAAGTGGGTAGTCGTTTAGAAGTACTCGAAATTCCCCATCGAATGACACCAAACACGTGACGATCGGTTGAAGGAATTTAAATTGATAGTGCATTTTCTGTAAACTTGAACAAAAGGAAGGGGCCACAATTTCTACATTTTTCAACCGATTCATAAAATTCACTCATAACGACACTCAGTACATTTCATAGATACTTCACAACCATTTTTGTTCAAATCGGAGACAAAAACAAATTGACAAATTTTGCCCCTCCCCTAGCCCGGAAATATTTGAGCGGACCCTTGTCAAAATTTCCTGGTTTCGTCTTCTGTCTATGTTTAAGACGCTCACATAGACCAAATCCAGTTGTTGCGCTTCGTCTAGGAGAAGATCTGGGCACAAGCACTTTCTATACATGGACTTTATTAGTACATTTTTCGATGTGTTATAACTTGGTCATTTCTCAACCGATTTACAAAATTCTTTCACGAGTAGCATCAGTACGTCGTATAGATACCCGACAGTAAAAATGGTTGGAATCGGTGACAAGAAAAAAATTGACAAATTTTGCACCCCTCCCCAGGTCAACAAATTGTTTTCGGACCTTGGTGAAAATTTCCCCGATTCTTACCCTTTCGTTAGTTAACACGATTACGAGAACCGAATTCAGCTGTTTGGCTTCGTATAAAAGAAGATCTGGGCACAAACTTTTTTCATTTTTTTTGTTTAAGGGCCATAACTCTGGAAATCAAGTTGGGACACAAACCTAAATGTTTCGATTCCATGTAACTTGGCAAGGTGCATATACCTACCAAATTCCAATGTTCTACCTTTTAAACTGTCTGAGATATAAGAGTTACAAAATATATTAAGAACTATAAATAATGAAAAAGAAAAATAAAAATATGAATAACAATATACTTCCATATTAAAATATGGAAGTATAATAAGGGAATCGCGCGGAATTGATTGGAATGTCGATAGTATGATTTATTGACATTTCTGTGTTCAGTTGGAACGTTCTGGTGTGACCCCCACACATGCATCGAAATTTGGTGACGCGGATAGAAAAGTCGCCATATATCTGCCAATTTTCGAGATATCGAGCTAATTATTGCGTCATTGTGTTCGTACTTGATTCCCCTTTAAAAGTTAGCGGGGTTCTGGTGAGGTATTGTGGCGTCATTCTACTATGTAGGCCAATATGTATGTTGTTAAGTATATACTTTTCGAATATCTCTGGCCTCCATCGACATAATGCGGCAAGTGGGTAGTCGTTTAGAAGTACTCGAAATTCCCCATCGAATGACACCAAACACGTGACGATCGGTTGAAGGAATTTAAATTGATAGTGCATTTTCTGTAAACTTGAACAAAAGGAAGGGGCCACAATTTCTACATTTTTCAACCGATTCATAAAATTCACTCATAACGACACTCAGTACATTTCATAGATACTTCACAACCATTTTTGTTCAAATCGGAGACAAAAACAAATTGACAAATTTTGCCCCTCCCCTAGCCCGGAAATATTTGAGCGGACCCTTGTCAAAATTTCCTGGTTTCGTCTTCTGTCTATGTTTAAGACGCTCACATAGACCAAATCCAGTTGTTGCGCTTCGTCTAGGAGAAGATCTGGGCACAAGCACTTTCTATACATGGACTTTATTAGTACATTTTTCGATGTGTTATAACTTGGTCATTTCTCAACCGATTTACAAAATTCTTTCACGAGTAGCATCAGTACGTCGTATAGATACCCGACAGTAAAAATGGTTGGAATCGGTGACAAGAAAAAAATTGACAAATTTTGCACCCCTCCCCAGGTCAACAAATTGTTTTCGGACCTTGGTGAAAATTTCCCCGATTCTTACCCTTTCGTTAGTTAACACGATTACGAGAACCGAATTCAGCTGTTTGGCTTCGTATAAAAGAAGATCTGGGCACAAACTTTTTTCATTTTTTTTGTTTAAGGGCCATAACTCTGGAAATCAAGTTGGGACACAAACCTAAATGTTTCGATTCCATGTAACTTGGCAAGGTGCATATACCTACCAAATTCCAATGTTCTACCTTTTAAACTGTCTGAGATATAAGAGTTACAAAATATATTAAGAACTATAAATAATGAAAAAGAAAAATAAAAATATGAATAACAATATACTTCCATATTAAAATATGGAAGTATAATAAGGGAATCGCGCGGAATTGATTGGAATGTCGATAGTATGATTTATTGACATTTCTGTGTTCAGTTGGAACGTTCTGGTGTGACCCCCACACATGCATCGAAATTTGGTGACGCGGATAGAAAAGTCGCCATATATCTGCCAATTTTCGAGATATCGAGCTAATTATTGCGTCATTGTGTTCGTACTTGATTCCCCTTTAAAAGTTAGCGGGGTTCTGGTGAGGTATTGTGGCGTCATTCTACTATGTAGGCCAATATGTATGTTGTTAAGTATATACTTTTCGAATATCTCTGGCCTCCATCGACATAATGCGGCAAGTGGGTAGTCGTTTAGAAGTACTCGAAATTCCCCATCGAATGACACCAAACACGTGACGATCGGTTGAAGGAATTTAAATTGATAGTGCATTTTCTGTAAACTTGAACAAAAGGAAGGGGCCACAATTTCTACATTTTTCAACCGATTCATAAAATTCACTCATAACGACACTCAGTACATTTCATAGATACTTCACAACCATTTTTGTTCAAATCGGAGACAAAAACAAATTGACAAATTTTGCCCCTCCCCTAGCCCGGAAATATTTGAGCGGACCCTTGTCAAAATTTCCTGGTTTCGTCTTCTGTCTATGTTTAAGACGCTCACATAGACCAAATCCAGTTGTTGCGCTTCGTCTAGGAGAAGATCTGGGCACAAGCACTTTCTATACATGGACTTTATTAGTACATTTTTCGATGTGTTATAACTTGGTCATTTCTCAACCGATTTACAAAATTCTTTCACGAGTAGCATCAGTACGTCGTATAGATACCCGACAGTAAAAATGGTTGGAATCGGTGACAAGAAAAAAATTGACAAATTTTGCACCCCTCCCCAGGTCAACAAATTGTTTTCGGACCTTGGTGAAAATTTCCCCGATTCTTACCCTTTCGTTAGTTAACACGATTACGAGAACCGAATTCAGCTGTTTGGCTTCGTATAAAAGAAGATCTGGGCACAAACTTTTTTCATTTTTTTTGTTTAAGGGCCATAACTCTGGAAATCAAGTTGGGACACAAACCTAAATGTTTCGATTCCATGTAACTTGGCAAGGTGCATATACCTACCAAATTCCAATGTTCTACCTTTTAAACTGTCTGAGATATAAGAGTTACAAAATATATTAAGAACTATAAATAATGAAAAAGAAAAATAAAAATATGAATAACAATATACTTCCATATTAAAATATGGAAGTATAATAAGGGAATCGCGCGGAATTGATTGGAATGTCGATAGTATGATTTATTGACATTTCTGTGTTCAGTTGGAACGTTCTGGTGTGACCCCCACACATGCATCGAAATTTGGTGACGCGGATAGAAAAGTCGCCATATATCTGCCAATTTTCGAGATATCGAGCTAATTATTGCGTCATTGTGTTCGTACTTGATTCCCCTTTAAAAGTTAGCGGGGTTCTGGTGAGGTATTGTGGCGTCATTCTACTATGTAGGCCAATATGTATGTTGTTAAGTATATACTTTTCGAATATCTCTGGCCTCCATCGACATAATGCGGCAAGTGGGTAGTCGTTTAGAAGTACTCGAAATTCCCCATCGAATGACACCAAACACGTGACGATCGGTTGAAGGAATTTAAATTGATAGTGCATTTTCTGTAAACTTGAACAAAAGGAAGGGGCCACAATTTCTACATTTTTCAACCGATTCATAAAATTCACTCATAACGACACTCAGTACATTTCATAGATACTTCACAACCATTTTTGTTCAAATCGGAGACAAAAACAAATTGACAAATTTTGCCCCTCCCCTAGCCCGGAAATATTTGAGCGGACCCTTGTCAAAATTTCCTGGTTTCGTCTTCTGTCTATGTTTAAGACGCTCACATAGACCAAATCCAGTTGTTGCGCTTCGTCTAGGAGAAGATCTGGGCACAAGCACTTTCTATACATGGACTTTATTAGTACATTTTTCGATGTGTTATAACTTGGTCATTTCTCAACCGATTTACAAAATTCTTTCACGAGTAGCATCAGTACGTCGTATAGATACCCGACAGTAAAAATGGTTGGAATCGGTGACAAGAAAAAAATTGACAAATTTTGCACCCCTCCCCAGGTCAACAAATTGTTTTCGGACCTTGGTGAAAATTTCCCCGATTCTTACCCTTTCGTTAGTTAACACGATTACGAGAACCGAATTCAGCTGTTTGGCTTCGTATAAAAGAAGATCTGGGCACAAACTTTTTTCATTTTTTTTGTTTAAGGGCCATAACTCTGGAAATCAAGTTGGGACACAAACCTAAATGTTTCGATTCCATGTAACTTGGCAAGGTGCATATACCTACCAAATTCCAATGTTCTACCTTTTAAACTGTCTGAGATATAAGAGTTACAAAATATATTAAGAACTATAAATAATGAAAAATAAAAATAAAAATATAAATAACAATATACTTCCATATTAAAATATGGAAGTATAATAAGGGAATCGCGCGGAATTGATTGGAATGTCGATAGTATGATTTATTGACATTTCTGTGTTCAGTTGGAACGTTCTGGTGTGACCCCCACACATGCATCGAAATTTGGTGACGCGGATAGAAAAGTCGCCATATATCTGCCAATTTTCGAGATATCGAGCTAATTATTGCGTCATTGTGTTCGTACTTGATTCCCCTTTAAAAGTTAGCGGGGTTCTGGTGAGGTATTGTGGCGTCATTCTACTATGTAGGCCAATATGTATGTTGTTAAGTATATACTTTTCGAATATCTCTGGCCTCCATCGACATAATGCGGCAAGTGGGTAGTCGTTTAGAAGTACTCGAAATTCCCCATCGAATGACACCAAACACGTGACGATCGGTTGAAGGAATTTAAATTGATAGTGCATTTTCTGTAAACTTGAACAAAAGGAAGGGGCCACAATTTCTACATTTTTCAACCGATTCATAAAATTCACTCATAACGACACTCAGTACATTTCATAGATACTTCACAACCATTTTTGTTCAAATCGGAGACAAAAACAAATTGACAAATTTTGCCCCTCCCCTAGCCCGGAAATATTTGAGCGGACCCTTGTCAAAATTTCCTGGTTTCGTCTTCTGTCTATGTTTAAGACGCTCACATAGACCAAATCCAGTTGTTGCGCTTCGTCTAGGAGAAGATCTGGGCACAAGCACTTTCTATACATGGACTTTATTAGTACATTTTTCGATGTGTTATAACTTGGTCATTTCTCAACCGATTTACAAAATTCTTTCACGAGTAGCATCAGTACGTCGTATAGATACCCGACAGTAAAAATGGTTGGAATCGGTGACAAGAAAAAAATTGACAAATTTTGCACCCCTCCCCAGGTCAACAAATTGTTTTCGGACCTTGGTGAAAATTTCCCCGATTCTTACCCTTTCGTTAGTTAACACGATTACGAGAACCGAATTCAGCTGTTTGGCTTCGTATAAAAGAAGATCTGGGCACAAACTTTTTTCATTTTTTTTGTTTAAGGGCCATAACTCTGGAAATCAAGTTGGGACACAAACCTAAATGTTTCGATTCCATGTAACTTGGCAAGGTGCATATACCTACCAAATTCCAATGTTCTACCTTTTAAACTGTCTGAGATATAAGAGTTACAAAATATATTAAGAACTATAAATAATGAAAAAGAAAAATAAAAATATGAATAACAATATACTTCCATATTAAAATATGGAAGTATAATAAGGGAATCGCGCGGAATTGATTGGAATGTCGATAGTATGATTTATTGACATTTCTGTGTTCAGTTGGAACGTTCTGGTGTGACCCCCACACATGCATCGAAATTTGGTGACGCGGATAGAAAAGTCGCCATATATCTGCCAATTTTCGAGATATCGAGCTAATTATTGCGTCATTGTGTTCGTACTTGATTCCCCTTTAAAAGTTAGCGGGGTTCTGGTGAGGTATTGTGGCGTCATTCTACTATGTAGGCCAATATGTATGTTGTTAAGTATATACTTTTCGAATATCTCTGGCCTCCATCGACATAATGCGGCAAGTGGGTAGTCGTTTAGAAGTACTCGAAATTCCCCATCGAATGACACCAAACACGTGACGATCGGTTGAAGGAATTTAAATTGATAGTGCATTTTCTGTAAACTTGAACAAAAGGAAGGGGCCACAATTTCTACATTTTTCAACCGATTCATAAAATTCACTCATAACGACACTCAGTACATTTCATAGATACTTCACAACCATTTTTGTTCAAATCGGAGACAAAAACAAATTGACAAATTTTGCCCCTCCCCTAGCCCGGAAATATTTGAGCGGACCCTTGTCAAAATTTCCTGGTTTCGTCTTCTGTCTATGTTTAAGACGCTCACATAGACCAAATCCAGTTGTTGCGCTTCGTCTAGGAGAAGATCTGGGCACAAGCACTTTCTATACATGGACTTTATTAGTACATTTTTCGATGTGTTATAACTTGGTCATTTCTCAACCGATTTACAAAATTCTTTCACGAGTAGCATCAGTACGTCGTATAGATACCCGACAGTAAAAATGGTTGGAATCGGTGACAAGAAAAAAATTGACAAATTTTGCACCCCTCCCCAGGTCAACAAATTGTTTTCGGACCTTGGTGAAAATTTCCCCGATTCTTACCCTTTCGTTAGTTAACACGATTACGAGAACCGAATTCAGCTGTTTGGCTTCGTATAAAAGAAGATCTGGGCACAAACTTTTTTCATTTTTTTTGTTTAAGGGCCATAACTCTGGAAATCAAGTTGGGACACAAACCTAAATGTTTCGATTCCATGTAACTTGGCAAGGTGCATATACCTACCAAATTCCAATGTTCTACCTTTTAAACTGTCTGAGATATAAGAGTTACAAAATATATTAAGAACTATAAATAATGAAAAAGAAAAATAAAAATATGAATAACAATATACTTCCATATTAAAATATGGAAGTATAATAAGGGAATCGCGCGGAATTGATTGGAATGTCGATAGTATGATTTATTGACATTTCTGTGTTCAGTTGGAACGTTCTGGTGTGACCCCCACACATGCATCGAAATTTGGTGACGCGGATAGAAAAGTCGCCATATATCTGCCAATTTTCGAGATATCGAGCTAATTATTGCGTCATTGTGTTCGTACTTGATTCCCCTTTAAAAGTTAGCGGGGTTCTGGTGAGGTATTGTGGCGTCATTCTACTATGTAGGCCAATATGTATGTTGTTAAGTATATACTTTTCGAATATCTCTGGCCTCCATCGACATAATGCGGCAAGTGGGTAGTCGTTTAGAAGTACTCGAAATTCCCCATCGAATGACACCAAACACGTGACGATCGGTTGAAGGAATTTAAATTGATAGTGCATTTTCTGTAAACTTGAACAAAAGGAAGGGGCCACAATTTCTACATTTTTCAACCGATTCATAAAATTCACTCATAACGACACTCAGTACATTTCATAGATACTTCACAACCATTTTTGTTCAAATCGGAGACAAAAACAAATTGACAAATTTTGCCCCTCCCCTAGCCCGGAAATATTTGAGCGGACCCTTGTCAAAATTTCCTGGTTTCGTCTTCTGTCTATGTTTAAGACGCTCACATAGACCAAATCCAGTTGTTGCGCTTCGTCTAGGAGAAGATCTGGGCACAAGCACTTTCTATACATGGACTTTATTAGTACATTTTTCGATGTGTTATAACTTGGTCATTTCTCAACCGATTTACAAAATTCTTTCACGAGTAGCATCAGTACGTCGTATAGATACCCGACAGTAAAAATGGTTGGAATCGGTGACAAGAAAAAAATTGACAAATTTTGCACCCCTCCCCAGGTCAACAAATTGTTTTCGGACCTTGGTGAAAATTTCCCCGATTCTTACCCTTTCGTTAGTTAACACGATTACGAGAACCGAATTCAGCTGTTTGGCTTCGTATAAAAGAAGATCTGGGCACAAACTTTTTTCATTTTTTTTGTTTAAGGGCCATAACTCTGGAAATCAAGTTGGGACACAAACCTAAATGTTTCGATTCCATGTAACTTGGCAAGGTGCATATACCTACCAAATTCCAATGTTCTACCTTTTAAACTGTCTGAGATATAAGAGTTACAAAATATATTAAGAACTATAAATAATGAAAAAGAAAATAAAAATATGAATAACAATATACTTCCATATTAAAATATGGAAGTATAATTACTATAATAGTGGAATTGAATATAACTATTAGTTTTATGCCAGTTGAATCCAGAATGTGCCAGATCTGCTTAATGTGACATCAATATTTACAAGTGAAATCATTTAATTAATACTTCTGACAGGCTTTCCTCTAGCACAGCAACTTTGTCAAACTGAAACTGATGAGTGTTTGGCTATTGCACTTAAATGCACGTTGCAACTTAAATTAAAAATAAAATTGCACATGCACTCTCTCAGTCTCACTCTGACTCTGTGCAAAATTTTGGAACGATTTCTTACCAGACACAAAAAATATGCATATCACCCCAACAATAAAGAATTTCTTCCTCATCCTGGGATATGTATACACAAAATTAATCCACAGTCAACTTAGTAATGGAATGTAAAAGGATGACAAAAGTTCCTTGAGCCGCCGGACAACGTGACGCCGGTGTGGATGATGTTCCTGTCGAAAATTCGAGGTATTCCCCAAGCTATTGTAGCCAATTGCATTGGCCCACGATCAGCATCGTTGACCAATCAAAAAATAACAGGTCAATTCCATGTACCCAACTTGGCTTCCTACTATTGGTCAATATAATTATGACGTCACGGGCACTGCCTATGGTTGTACTCGATTGTTTGGAGCATGGTTGCGAACATTATCCTGGAGCTGCATAGAACTCGAAGAGATTGACGGGGAGTAATGGAGGCCCAAAGGGACACACTATAAAGTGTATGCCGAGGCCGATTCCGGCTCCAAATAAAAGGTGTAAACGGGGTGTTATGTGGTGTTTGGTCCGTTGTTTCTCAATGGATATTAATGAAATTTGGTGTACATGTCCGGACTGGGACATGGAATACAATAAGGTTTGAATTGTTTTTAAATTCATAATTTTTTTGATTTTATTCAACTTTTTCGTTCTGAAACACACTATAAAGTGTAAACGGCCGGCTCCAATTAAAAGGTGTAAGCGGCTTATGTGCTTAGCGGTATAGGTAATCGGATTAACAAACTGACGACTCTTGACTATTAGTCTTGGGTGTTTTATATCATTTGAAGTTTTTGGGGAAATAATAATTTAGAAACCTTGTTTCGGGTCATTCACAAATGAATGTTGATTGCCAAATATTTTTGATGATATGATTGAGTGTAGCAAGGAGAGATGTGACACATGGGCACACTATAGATGCGTAAATATTTCCAACAGTAACGTGTCAACAATAGATTACGTTTGTAGCAAATGTTTGTAATTGTTGTTTTTGCATTTGTATTAATCTGCGCATTAACATTCAGATAGTGGTCTCGGTAAAGGAGATCTACGCAAATCTAGGGACCTACTGCATAACGCAGTACCCTCCATATTGTCGCAATTGCTTTGTCCACGTTATTGGCACGTATCTTATATACGGAGACGATAGTGACGTGGTCGGAACTTGAGGCTTGATACCGAGACCACTATTTGAATACCAATGTGCACTTCATAAACTCCATCGGGTTTGATATCTTTTGTTAACATATACACATATGTCTCATGTTTGTTATTATATTTTATGTGTTTATTATATATGCATTATGATTAAATAAAGTTATCATTTAAAATAAATGTATTTAAATTATTATTTCGCCAAAACCTCAAATGCACCAAAACACAATAGTCTAGAGTCGCCAATGAGTTAATCCGATTACCTATAACGCTAAGCACATGAGCCGCTTACACCTTTTAATTGGAGCCGGCCGCTTACACTTTACAGAACGAAAGAACGAAAAAATTAATAAAATCAACAATTTTGTGATTTTAAAAACGATTCAAACGTCAATGTATTCCATGCCATAACCCGGACATATGTACTAAATTTCAGTCATATCCATGTATAAACAAAGAAGATAATGCGACATCAAGTCCGCTTACACCTTTTAATTGGAGCCGGCCGTTTACACTTTATAGTGTGTTTCAGAACGAAAAAGTTGAATAAAATCAACAAATTTGTGAATTTAAAAACAATTCAAACGTTATTGTATTCCATGTCCCAGTCCGGACATATACACCAAATTTTATTAATATCCATTGAGAAACAACCGACCAAACGCCACATAACACCCCGTTTACACCTTTTATTTGGAGCCGGCCTCGGCATACACTTTATAGTGTGTCCCGGCCCAAATACGTTCAAGCTCCCCAGCGTCGTCACAGGCCCCTATCTCTAATTTGTGCTGAGAAAAGATTCTCGTAGATTTAACATAGACTAGTAACCGATGACATAGAAATTCTCACGCACCCCTCCCGGACCCTCCCCCAATTGAAATTCCCAACACAATAGGAACGCTTCAGTTGAGGCCAGTCTAGATGCTAGGATTAGAGATTTTCTTGTATAGTTTTCAAAATTTTCTCACCCCGGGCCCAACAACCATGGACAGCCCGGTGTGTCCTGGTCTCTTGTCCGTATAGCCGTGTGCATTTGTCTGGAGTTAGACCGCTAGATGTTAGAATTTATGCAATTTTTCAGGTTAAAATATCTGAATGGTCTCATACCGGGAATATATAGAACCATGGATTATGAATATATAGGATATTAGGCCAGAGCACTGAGGTGCAAGGGGGGGGGGGGGGTGCAAATGGAATTATGCCAAAACATGTATTTGGTCTGATTCTGATTCAAGGGGGGGTGCAGTTGGAATTTCCCAAGGTGGACCCCCGAACAGACACCCTCCCCCACTCGGCGCAGATGGGCCGGTATTATATATTCATAATACTGCCTTCGGCAGATGGGCCGGTATTATATTCATTTCCCGGGCCGGTTTTTTGGCCCAGTCCGCCTCTGTTCGTTCGTATACTTCTGCCAAAATAGTTAAAAGACACTCCACTCTTCCAGACTCCATAGTCAATACATGGTGCTTTCCAGTCATGTATTATTGACATAAATCATGACGGTTAATTATCATGAGTTGTGCGTTGCACGGGGTGGATCTTGTTGCGTGTGTGCACGGTCGAATGATTCTGGTTAAACTCCACGAGGAAGGCATGAAATGGCAAGACAAAGACGAAATTCTTGTACACCCAGTCACGATCGACACATGCAGCCTGTAACGAGCACAGGTCTCCAAAACATTTTTTTTTTTACCCCACCCCCAATAATAGGATTGATGGTCCTGCTCGTCAAAATCGGGCATTTCGAATTAGACGACAAATTCGGACGAAGTGCATGAGTTCCGATTGGGTTTTCTCAATTCTGGTAGAGGGGTAATGTCGCAAGAGCTATACTCGACCTTCACCTCAGAAATTGCAGTCACGTTATTAGCTCAACTTTACTTTGTAAAGTTTGAGCTATTGCCATGGATTTGTCGTCCGTGCGTCCATGTGTGCGTGTATGCGTGTGTGTGTGATTCGTCAACAATTTCCTTTAGCACGGGCTACAGGTCATACCTTTGGTCGGATCATTATGAAATTTATCATGGCTGTTGACATTGACATATAGATGGGAACGAGTCATTTTGGGGTCATTTGGCCAAAATACATGGCCGCCAGCAGCCATCTTGAATTTCAAAATTCAATCCATTAGCATGGGCTACATGTCGTACTGTTCGTCTGATCATCGTGAAATTTGTCATGGATGTTAATATTGACATGTAGATGGGAACGAGTCATTTTGGGGTCGTTTGGCCAAAAAACATGGCCGCCAGCAGCCATCTTGGATTTTACTCTTTGCATGACTAAATCCTTTGGCACGGGCTACAGGTCGTAGCTTTGTACGGATCTTCATGAAATTTGTCACGGGTGTTGACATTGACATGTAGATGGGAACGAGTCATTGTGGGGTCATTCGGCAAAAAAACATCGCCGCCAGCGGCCATCTTGGATTTCAAAATTCAATCCATTATCACTGGCTACAGGATGTACTGTTCGTCTGATCATCATGAGATTAGTCATGGATGTTAATGTTGACATGTAGATGGGAACGTGTCATTTTGGGGTTGTTGGGCCAAGAAACGTGGCCGCCAGCAGCCATCTTGGATTTTACTCTTTGTATGACTAAATCCTTTGGCACATGTTACAGGTCCTGCATTTGGTCGTATCATTATGAAATTTGTCACGGCTGTTGACATTGACATGTAGATGGGAACGAGTCATTTTGGGGTCATTCGGCAAAAAAACATGGCCGCCAGTGGCCATCTTGGATTTCAAAATTCAATCCATTAGCACGGGCTACAGGTCGTACTGTTCGTCTGATCATGAAATTTGTTATTGATGTTAATATTGACATGTAGATGGGAACGAGTCATTTTGGGATCATTCGGCCAAAAAACATGGCCGCCAGCAGTCATCTTGGATTTTACTCTTTACGTGACTAAATCCTTTGACACAGGCTACAGGTCGTATCTTTTGTCGGATCATCATGGAATTTGTGATGGGTATAACAATGACATGTAAATGGGAACGAGTCTTTTTGGGGTAATTCGGCAAAAAAACATGGCTGCCAGTGGCCATCTTGGATTTTACTCTTTGCATAACTAGGCCTTTCAACTTTCCACATCCCTAATCAATTCATTCAAGTTGACTGTAACACATGAGGCCCCCACCCCACCCATGGAATACGGAATACCACTTAACACAGAGGGTGGAATACGGAATATCAGTACGTACAGCCATATGGAATACATACAAATATATGAAAACTTCATTTTTTGGAAGGTCGGCGTACGAATACCGGTAATTTTTGGAATACCGAATACCTCCTAACAGAGGGGCCGGAATACGGCGTACCTCATAACAGGGCATGGAATACGGCGTACGAAAAGGGGGGTGGGGCCTCACACATGAAATTATTCCCTTTCCAAGTTGAGCTACAGTGTCATTGACACTTTCATATTCAACTAATTAACGGATTTCTTTCGGGTGTTTTCTACAACACCAAAGTGCCGTAAAAGTGGTGTTGTCTTGTTATATAAATCAAATTGCACAATCATGCGGGTTGGTGGAGTCGATTTGAGATTATAGATGCGTGTCATGCGAGTATTCTATTGATTGGGGTCAAGGACGAGTATTTCTGTACACAAGTTGGACTGTGTAGAGTATGTCGGTATGGGTTAGAAGGAACTAAATAAGTAGAATTACGTCCCTTTCGTTTTTACGAGTTTAAAAAATTCTGGCGCGCGATTGGCGTATAATATGTCAAATAATTTAACAAATTCAAGAAATATAATACCCATAGCATGTAAAAACGTGGGCGTTTCCTAGTCTGAAATGCGTTCGTGTCCAAACAATGGCGGGATATTGAGGCTGTGTATTGGCTTTTGTCAGACTGTCAAATTCTGTGCAAAAAGTTGGGTAGTGTGGAAAACATATGCTGGTTTTCGAAAAAGGCGTGGCTCGAAAGGTACTCCTATGTGCGAACAGATGCCGAAAGGGTTGGTCTTTACGAACGCATGCATCGTGCACTTCGGAACTCGAAAATTTAGCGTGGGCGTGGTCAAACGTTAACACTGTGGCCTATGGAAAACATTTAGTTCCTTCTAACCTAAGGGTACTGGATCAATCGCAACCTCTCGGATTATCGTTCTTGGGAAAATAATTTGCGTACGGAAATCACCGAGGTTTGCCGATTGGGTACTGGCTGTGCGTAGTTCGGCCTGCGTGGAATCGAGTGGACCGTTCTAATTTGCATACCTGTTTCGGTGAAATGTTCGCTCCACATGCACAATGTTCTCAATTCCGGTTTGAATGTTTACATGCCATGGAGATGGCAATTGGAAGCTAGAAAAGCGCTGTTCAGTCACGAAAGTCTAGTTAGTGTCAGAAAATCTACGAGAAACATCTGCAAAGTATGGGATTATCTATACGATTGTTAATATTTTCAAAGTTACCATTTTTTAAATGATTTTAAAAAATCATTCTTTAAATTAATTGTAGCACAGTCCCTAGGAATCACTGTTGTTAGTTGAATAAAATATTATTTAATTATTATATTACCTGTTATCTGTATAGTAGAGGTAATGTATCTAGATCTATTTGTTATATTTTAATCAAATTTAATATTACATGGACAGTGACCTAGGACTGTGATTGTAACTTGTATCACAGTCCCTAGGAATCACTTAGACCCAGTTGAGTCACATACAAATGATACATAATTACATGATATACACATGTATGAGACTCAGATTGGGTCAGTAGTGGCCGGATCTGATGCTCATACCTTTTCTAATTACAGGCGACAAAGGACTCCTGGTCGCAGATTCTGCTTGGTTCTCTTATTATGGTGACAATAAAGACAAGATTCCACCAAAAGTTCCGAAATCCGCGCCTTCATGAGCTAAAATGAAGACTTTTGTCATTTGTGCAAAAGAAATTGTTGTCTGTCTGTTTACGGAAGCGATATTTCACCACATGTTAATGCTGTTTGTCATGCGCAGTTCAATGTTTCATGATGGTCAATAAAACGTGTACTCCACCCCGAAGACGACTGTTGAAATGTGTACTTGGAAGATATTATGGAAAAACTAAATTCTTTTGCAAAATGTTATGCTACTATGCCAATATATTACATATGTAATACAAATATTACCGAAAAATTATCAACATATACTTTTTAATAGAATTGTTGCATCGAAAATATACTATTTAAAAAGTGTACTCCAAGCCAGAATGAGAAAAATTGTAGCCGAGTTAGATCATGCTTTATTACCCACTTCTACAAAATGTTGTATTATACTTTCAACAAGTTGTAGAAATATATTGGTGATATGAAGTAATTATTTTATTCAGTGAAACATAATCAGTTCTCACATTTGTCATGGTGTCAAAAAATGACATACTCCGGCCCTGACGCCGACTCGGGGAAATTGTGTGTATACCGGTACCGGTACTCGGAAGATATATGGTATAATTGCATCACTATACGGTATATATACTTATACCATTGTTAACTTCATTAAAAGTTGAACAAAACAATCATTCTCCTATTATAATAAAGTGTACATCGAAATAGCATTAAAAAGTGTAGGCCTACTGCCCTACTCCGGATCCGACTCATACATTTGGCCAATATCGGTTTTTTTTTTTCATTCAGTGTCTATTTGTTCAGTTTAATTACGGTACCTACTCTCGTCCTGTATCTGGGATTGGGATAAGCAGACTTCATGGTAGCCGTTTTGTTATAGTTTTCTTTGTCCTGGTTTTCCCCCTGCACTAACAGCTACAAACTTACACCATCATCTGGTCGTCCGTTGTTCGCACAGTAGTGAAACAAACGCTATTTATTTATACCATATCAGGAATAGACTCACACGGAATGCTCTTTTCCAAAAGCAAATATTTTTAGGTGTAACATGTTTTCATATTAGCGAAACAAACGCTAATTATAATAACCTATTTAGTGACACTTTAGTGATAATATATCGCCATTTTATTGTTCATAAATAGGCCTAACAAGTTTTGAGACTTTTTTTTACCATACAGTTGACTGGTTTATAGCATTAGTCTGTTGCAGTAAATCGATTCTGATAACTAAAGCTTATTTTGAACAAATGTTGTTATTGTATATATATACGCAATAGGCACACGAAAGCAAACCTTATGGGTGTTAGAATACAAACACAGTTCGCGCAGCTATCAATGCGCGACGATGTGATTATGTCATTTTTGACACCATGCATGACAAATGTGAGAACTGATTATGTTTCACTGAATAAAATAATTACTTCATATCACCAATATATTTCTACAACTTGTTGAAAGTATAATACAACATTTTGTAGAAGTGGGTAATAAAGCATGATCTAACTCGGCTACACTTTTTCTCATTCTGGCTTGGAGTACACGTTTTAAATAGTATATTTTCGAAGCAACAATTCTATTAAAAAGTATATGTTGATAATTTTTCGGTAATATTTTTATTACATATGTAATAAATTGGCATAGTAGCATAACATTTAGCAAAAGAATTTAGTTTTTCCATAATATCTTCCAAGTACACATTTCCAACAGTCGTCTTCGGGGTGGAGTACACGTTTTATTGACCATCATGAAACATTGAACTGCGCATGACAAACAGCATTAACATGTGGTGAAATATCGCTTCCGTAAACAGACAGACAACAATTTCTTTTGCACAAATTACAAAAGTCTTTATTTTAGCTCATGAAGGCGCGGATTTCGGAACTTTTGGTGGAATCTTGTCTTTATTGTCACCATAATAAGAGAACCAAGCAGAATCTGCGACCAGGAGTCCTTTGTCGCCTGTAATTAGAAAAGGTATGAGCATCAGATCCGGCCACTACTGACCCAATCTGAAGCTCTAAAGAGTGTAAATCTTTAGAGCTTCCCTGGAGCTAGGAATCACTGTTAGTTGAATAAAATATTATTTAATAATATTAAATCAATATATTATAGTTAGTTATTATATTAATATATTATATATATACCAGTTTGGCAAGTAAAAATTTTGTATACTGCATTTTCATTGGCAGATGATTTGCAAGAAAATACAGAGTACAAATTTTTATGCCACACAAACATTCGCGAATTCTGAGTTTATATCATCATATTCCGTATTTTTTTCTTGAAACGATGGTGTGTTCAGATTGTTAGTATCTTTACCCACTTACGAGAAAATAGCTGTTAGTTACTCGAATATTCCTTCAGGTGCAAACTCGGTGGAATTCTTTACGATTTTGGAAAAACATATCCATTCTATAAATACCATTTTACTTATTCGCACCCGGTGATAATCCGAATAAAAGGGATTACGGATGTGAGTAAACAGACGTCGGGTGTGGTAAAACTGGCCCTGCTCTAAACTACTAAGTGCACATTTTAACTCATTCTCATTACTAGAGAAATGTAGAAATGATCATCTCAAACTAATATATCTATATATTTTCAAGTAGGGCCCTAGGGGTGGTTGATAACTTGAGATGTGAAAGCAAATTTTATATTCCAAGCTCCCGTTTTGCTCCGCATCCCAAGAGCGGCAATGGGAGATAACTTGTACTGGGATTGGCTGCAAATTTTAAATAAGTAATTGTAATAAGGAACTGAATAGAGACACTACCGCGTCAGCAAAAAATGATTTTCACCAATTCCATAAATGTGAATTTATGGTGATATTTGGATGGAAAATCACGATTTATGTACAAATCAGACCAGGTAGAGTTGATATGACCCAACGAGCCCATTAAGAACAATTAACTTAATTGTCACATGTCAATTGTGGGGAGATAAATGCAATTTTTTCGAACGAAAAATCCAATTGTTCGTTTTAGTGATAGAGCACACGGGGTGGTCTCTAGCCAATGAGATGATTGTTTACATAATAACAAAATCTGAAGTTGCCTAACTGCACCTGTTATCTGTATAGTGGAGGTAATGTATCTAGATCTATTTGTTATATTTTAATCAAATTTAATATTATATGGACAGTGATTCCTAGGACTGTGCTTGTATATATATACCCCACTCATTCAGTCACTCATTCACTTACACTTACACTTACACTTCTTCTTCTTTGCACTCACTTATGAGCAACCTCCATTCGGAGTGTAACCGTCATCCCCATAATTGTCGCGTACCGGTATGTCATACATGTATATACAGTGTCGATGTCTGAATACAAAATTTGTACAGGTAGGTTAAGGTACTGCTAATGTGTGATTGAGTGCTTCACTGCTTTTATTCGCCCTTTCTTCCCCTCCTTCAGTTTCTTCGCCAACTCGAGCATAATCTTCAGTCTTGTGCAGTGTAGTAGGTAACAGTATCTGTTTGCGGCTATGTTTAATCTGGAGTTTGATGTGTTGTTTGAAATTATATTTGTGACATCTAGGATGCTTTGCATTTTTTCTTTTTCCTTGATGAAATTTGGTGTGCACTAGGTTTGCCACCAGGAGGTCTTTCAAAAAGGGTTAATTTCCGTTCAATGTTTATCAGATCTCAATGAAATTGGGTCATTTGGTCCACACAATGGAAGACGCATTTTTTTAAAGATTATTTTTGACTTCTCAATCAGATGCATAAAGTAATCATTTTTTGTGCACAATCTAGAGAGGAAATTTTTAAAACAACAGGACCTCCCCTCATTTTTTTTAGTTTTTAAAATATCAGACCATATTAAAGATATGGATTTGAGCTAATTCTGAAAAATTGAGGCTCCGAAATTAGATAAACTCCCAATTTGGAGACACATAACTCAAAAAATACTCAACATATATAGGAAAGGTTTTATGTTCTGTAAATAGGATGATGTACTCTACAAAATGGATATAAAGTTGGAAAAACTTGTGAAATGGAGGGTGTTTTTATAAACATCCAAGTTTGAAAAGATATAATTTACGTATTTTACCAAATTTTGACAAATTTATTTCACAAAATTCACCAATTTCGCATTTCTTTTTTCTTTTTTTTATATTTAGTATGTTGTTTAAGATGGGTTAATGTACTTATTCCCACTGAGAAACATTGTGTTGTAATTAGTTTGAGGTGAAACCATAAATGAAACTGGACTACTCAGTCATGAAACTAGTGAGGAAGAGTAACTCGACAGTTATTAGTTATTTAATAGCCATATTGGTAGCCAGTAATTACCCACCCACCATGGCCAACCAACCTTACCTCTCTAGCCACACAATGCATTGCCAGATCAATACAGTTTCTAATGAAATCTTTTATTTGTCAATACAAAAAACTTGATCGATCAGCGGACGTAAATGGACTGGAATTGAGATATCCATTAATGATTAATGATGCTCTTACATCAGCTATTGAGTGCCATGATGCCTTTAACCCTTTACCCAACAGAAGGGCCCTGTGCCAATGCATTCTCTTATATATGCGAGTCGACCATAGGTCGCCTCGCATATATAAGAGAATGCATTGGCTTAACACATTAAATATTATAAAATTGTTAAAGAATGTAAGAAAAAATGGTAAAAAGTGTTAAAAAAAGATTTTTTTTAGGCCAATGCATTCTCTTATATATGCGAGGCGACCTATGGTCGACTCGCATATATAAGAGAATGCATTGGCACAGGGCATAACTGTAACCATCACAATGTGGTCAAGGAGCCGGTTCCAATGATATCCATATTTGTATGGTTTTATTGAGACAGACCGAAGATATTTTAGGCTGTTGCAGCTTTATTTGGCCGGTTTTGGCCGGTTTGTTGGGTAAAGGGTTAAAGCCTGCCATTGATTTACTGGTACGTGTATCTGAACACGGGCACTTTCTATCTCAGTTACACAGTGTACTTCTGAACATTTTCTAAGTTTGTTTTTACTTTCCTTATATTGGTATATTCTCAAAGTATTAATTTCTTTACTACACATATTGCATATTTATTCTCATAGTATTAATTTTCTTATACCGGTATATTCTCATCACATTACTTTGCTATAGGGAAATTCCATGTTGGAGAGAAAAAATGCCAAAATTTTAAAAGAATTGTACTTTTTTCTGACATTGTCCCTTTTAAAGACATTATATAAAAGGATAGAAAAATGTGGATTTTGTTATTTCCAAAACCATTTTACATGCTTATTTACATCCTTGAACATCTACGATATATTTTGGGACTTCTGTCTGTCTGTTTGTTGTTTGTCTGTTATCTATGGCCGGGAAAACGGCTGGACCGATTGAGCTCAAACTTCCAATCTAAGGTTGAAAACCAACGGGCAGTGTTTACCGCCGTTTTGGAGAAGCTCAGAGCACCCATTCTCCACTCCCAGTCACAAAAATCACCGCCATTGGCACCGTGGGTTTAATCGCATTGATAGTTAAAGAGCGTTAGTATCTGCAGTGTTGTTGATAAAGAGCATATTAGTCTGGTCGATAAAAGGTTTGACCTAGAAAAAATTTGGACTAAGTTGGATTTTATATCATTTTGAAGAGGAAGCTCTCCTCCATAACATATCCAAAATCCGCTAAAATCCGCTTTGAGAATTTTTTGTAATTCAAGATGGCGTCCAAGATGGCTGCCATTTTCATATAAGTCAGCTTGATGCAATTATAGTGAGAACATCTTGTCATATATATACACATGTATACATTTTTGTGAAGCTAAGACATAACGCCACCTTTATGTGCCAAAATTCTAACTCCCGGTCCAAGATGGCCGCTAAAATGGCGACCGGAAGTGGATTTTTTACGTTTTTTTAATAATATCTTTAAGATAAGTGTCCGTGGTTTGGAACTGGTTGAGAATTTTGGCTTTATTTTGTATATAGCATGTTAACTGACAATTGGAGCAATGAAATATGCTGTTCGTGAGGTCCACACCCCTTCTGATCACTAAAAAAATCGATTTTACAAAACGCGGTATAACATTTCACAAAAGATCCCCGAGATTCTAATCATATTTCATCAAGAAGTGGGAAGAACTGTGCAATGTAACTGATCCATTCTATATCTTATTGATATTCGAATTCAAAGGTACCAAAATTGTCACTTTGGCTCAAAATGGCTGCCAATATGGCCACCAAAATATGGAAAATGGTAATTATTATCCCAGCGTGCCACGCAACCGCTTAAAAGTTAGGGTGATGCACACAGTTGACTAGTATGTCTTATATAGCTTGAGTACTAACATTTCTGATGCACCTTTGGTATTTTGTTACTATTTTAACCACTGAAATTACCAGAATTATTCGAAATTTTCTGTCACAATCCTGATATCAAAATCGGCAAAAAATTGCTGTTCAGGTTTGAGCCATATTTTGAAAGTAAAATGGAACTATGTTTGGTATCAAAGATGTTTATTGTTTTGATATGTGTTACATGTGTCACACTGAGTTGTTTTAGACAAAATTACTCAAGATGGCTTCCAAAATGGCAACCAAGTTTGGTAAACATTATTATATACATAAACATATGTGTATATACGTGGTGTATATGTATACATAATCAATTGTGACTCACGTGCTACTTAATCAACTAAATGTTCTATTCTGATTGTCCCGGTACCCTACGAGTCATGACAAATTTATTTTGATGAATGCAATATGGATTTTGCCTAAAGCTTCCTTGTTTTTGAATGGAAATGGGCAGAACGTTGAAACCGAACTGAGATGGATCATATTAAGTGGCTATTCTGGTCCATTAGCATCAACATTGATCAACTTAATACAGTGTGTATGTCTGTTGATTGTCTGGTCATAGGCGATGTGAGTAGGTATACATGGAACTATTGTATTCATGAATGGTGTGAATAGTTATACAATGTGTGACTATATGGTCATGGATGGGATGTCCATAGTGAGATGTATATAAGGAGTAGCTGTATGCTGATGTGCGAGGTGAACATGTTTACAGTGAGTGGCTGTCTGGTAATTGAAGTTGTGTATGGTCATAACGAGAGCAGCTACACTGTCCTGTATGTATACATGGAGTGATTGTGTGGTCAGTGGTGGGCTGTACATATGTACATTGGGTGGATGTATTGTCATGGGCGGGTGTATATGTATACACATGTTGGATGTATGGTAATGGATGGGTGTATGTATAAATAGGGTGTGGTTGTGTGGTTATGGGCAATGTGTATATGTATACATGGAATGACTGCACGGTCATTGTTGAAGTGTATATGTATACCTGGAGTACACTTTGATGGCCATTGGCGGCTAGTGTATATAGAGAGCAACCTCATGGTGATGGATGGGATGTATATTTTAATATGTACTATTGTATTGTCTTTGGTGGTGTGTACAAGCATACAGTAACTAGCTGAATGCTCGTGGAGAGGGTGTATATGTATACAGCGAGTGACTGAATTGTCACGAGAGCTGTATATGCAAGTATGAAGTGTATGAATGGCTGTGTGTGCGGGGTATTGGAATATCTAGAAGGGTTGTATGGCCATTGGTGAGGTATATATACACACCTGGAGTGACGCTGTGTCATGGGTGAGGTGTATATGTATATCATGAGTGACTACATGGCCATGGCACGGCCAATATGTACATATGTATATGGGGATTGACAGTATGACAAAATTAATGGTGGGGTGAATTGATATACAAGGAGTGACTATGATCACGAATGTGGTTTATGCGTATACAGCGAGAAGCTGAAATGTCATGGGTCAGGTGTATATGCAAGTCTGGAGTGTATGAATGGCCGTATGCGCGGTACGAGACATTGATATATCTAGAAGGGCTGTAAGGCCACTTTTGTGAGGTTATATGTATATACCTAGAGTGACTCTATGGTTTTGGGTTGGGTGTATATGTATATCTTGAGTGGCTATATGACCATGGGTGTCGCAAATATGTATATATACAGGGAGTGAGACTGTATGACCACTGGTGAGGCAAATAGATATACAAGAAGTAATATATAACAATGGATGTAGCGAACAGGTATGGAGTGACTGTATGGTCATCGGTGAGGTGTATATGTATATATTTAGTGGCTGTATAGCTATGCATGTGGAAAATACATATACATAGAGTGACTGTATGGCCTATGGTTAGGCGAATATGTATACAAGAGGTTACTTTGTGTTCATGTATGTAGTGAATATGTATACAGGTCATGTGATGTGTGGGAGTATACCTTGTGTGTCTGCAATGTTATTCGCGGCTATATGACCATGCGTTGGTGTATGGGTAAACCCAATTGTGGCTGTATGGTAATGGATGAGGTGTATGTCTATACAGCGAGTGGCACATGGACATTTACGTGGTATTCATGTATGTATATATGGAGTGACTGCATGCTCATGTGTGATTTATACTGGTGCACCTTTGTGTGACTATCACTTTCCCCAATAACTCAAGGATATGTTAATCGATAGAGGTAATATCAGAGTGTTCTCCACATTAATTGCGTTTTATATGCAATGTGAAGAAAACGGTTTTCCTGACAATAGTTTATAAGTTAATCAATTTTGATGCTAATGGGCCAGAGTAGCCACATAATATGATACCTGTCAGTTCAGGTTCAACGTTCCGTCCGTTTCCGTAAAAAACATGGACATAATCCCAAAAGAGGTGTTCGGCAAAATTCATACTGCATCCCTTAAAATTAGTTTGTCGTGCCCCATAAGGTTTTGGGACAACCATAATATAAGATTAAGTTGTCCATTGATTAAGTAGCATGTTTAATAACCAAGTGAGTCACAATTTGCTACCATTTCGGAACAGCCGAGAATACTGTTCGGAATATAAACTTTTTACTAAATTTGGTTGCCATTTTGCATGTAATCTTGAGTACTATTGTCTAAAACACCACACTATGTCATATTTAAGGCATATCAAAATAAAAAGAACCTTTGATACTAAAGATAGTGATTTTTTGCCGAGTTTGATGCTGTTTGTGATAGAAAAATCACATAATTCTGGTGATTTCAGAATGGTAAATAGTAAAAATTAATCAAGGTGCATAGGAAATGTTGGTATTCAATGTATATAATACGGAATAGTCATTTGTGTACATTACCATAACTTGTAAGCGGTTGCATGGCACGTTGGGATAATAATTAACATTTTTCCATATGTTGGCGGCCATTTTGACAGCCATTTTGAGCCAAAGTGACAATTTTGGTACCATTGAGTTCGAATATCAATAAGATATAGAATGGATCACTTACATTGCACAGTTCTTCCCACTTCTTGGTGAAATGTGACCAGAATCACAAAGGGGATCTTTTGTAAAATGTTATACCGCGTTTTGTAAAATCGAATTTTTGAGTGATCGGAAGGGTGTGGACCCCCACGAACAGCATATTTCATTGCTCCAATTGTCAGTTAACATGCTATATATACAAAATAAAGTCACAATTCTCAACCAGTTCAAGACCTCAGAAACTTATCTTAAAAGTATTAGTAAAAACGTATGAATTCCACTTCCGGTCGCCATTTTGGCGGCCATCTTAGACGGGAAGTTTCAATTTTGGCACATAACGATGGCGTTATGTCATAGCTTCACAAAAATGTATACAAGTGTATACATATGACAAGATGTTCTCACTATAATTGCATCGAGCTGACTTATAGGAAAATGGCAGCCATCTTGGACGCCATCTTGAATTACAAAAATTGCTCAAAGCGGATTTTAGCGGATTTTAGATATGTTATAGAGGAGAGCTTCCTCTTCAAAATGATATAAAAACCAACTTAGTCCTAATTTTTTCTAGGTTGACCCTAAAATTTGAGTTTATCGACCAGACTATATGTGTGTAATGTGATTCTTACGTCTTGGTCCACACGTGAGTGTGACTGTATCCAGACATGAGCGTGTTGTGTGATTCTTATGTACTTAGGGATTCCTAGGAACGGGGGAAATTTTCATCGGGTCAGTTTTTTCGCCCGAGGTGATCTTCACCTTGAAACGGGTACCCACAAATGATATATATGTGTGTGTCCTTTATAGACTCGAACCGATTGAGCTCAAAATTAAAGGCTAAATTGTGACCCCGACCTGACCTTGACCTTGAAAATGATCAAAAAGAGGTCAAATCGGGTAAAACTGCCCAATTTCGACATACGTGTCTCGGAAGCTGTTATAATTGCTTTTTCGAACAAAGCCATGAGACGAACCACGCCAGTTGTGATTCTTATGTCTGTCTTCGTACTTAGGGGTTCCAAGGAACGGGGGAGATTTTCATCGGGTAAGTTTTTCCTCCCGAGGTGATCTTCACCTTGAAACGGGTACCCACAAACGTACCTCTTTTAGGGACGGGTCCCATCACGGGACGGGTACCATCATTTCTCTTGATTAAAAAGGCAGAATTAACTCAATGGGTCAAATCGTTACCCCGACCTGACCTTGACCTTCAAAATGGTCAATTCAAGGTCAAAGCCCGGACGAAGTCGGGTCACCTGCTAGTTGGATATATAATTGTAGAAAAAACAGATTTTTAGTATACTTTTCAAGATTATTTATGAAATCATATCAGACACTATGAAATTAAACTATACATATCTCATTATGAAGAGCGAGCAATCGCAAATCAAATAATACAATTTTTAAAGGTAACTCCCGTCATTCAGGGTAAAATATTCAAATTACTTCTCACCTTGTTTATTGGTACGTCCGTTACCAAAATGGTGAATTATTTTGGATAACCGAGTCTTAGGTTTGAATATAAAAGGAAAAAACCACATTTTTAAAGGAAGACAGATGAGCCCATCACAGAAACTCAGCCCATTGTTTGTGCTTAGAATTTGGGAACAAGATCGATGCATTTAATTTTGGTATGTCCGTTACGTTTCTAAAGTGGTACGTCTGTTACCGAAAGAAATATTTTTCATTTTTAAGTGGCATCATTCATTTTGTTCATTTCATGTTATCTGCATATATAGCCACACGAACATTAAGATGTTCCAGACATCATATTATGACAAAAACATTCAAAAGCTTGAACATTAAAATTTTATGAAATAAATGGATATAACATTTATTTGATGGCAAACAAAATATTGTCTTTCATTAGCTTTTCTTATTCCAAATGTGTTATTTTATACACTATAATCTAAATAAAACGTGCCATATGTTCCATGAAAAATTAGGAGTGGAACCCTGAATACATTGCTTAAAATGTCACACTAAATAATATTCAGCTCTGCCACAATGCCACTCAAACTTTTTGGAATAAGACTGTTTGATAAACTTACTTGTATACAAACTGTATAAAGTGTTTTTCATTTGCAAACAGCCTAATTCTGATTGAAAATCCACAAATAATAGGGTAATCAAATCAGAAGGTTCATATTTTATCAACATTTCAGAAAGGTACGTCCGTTACCCAAAAAAATGGTACGTCTGTTACCAAAAATTGGTATGTGTTACCGTGAATCAAATGGTCACCAATCATGACTAATGCAGAAACAGTGGTCGCTCATGCATGAGTGTTTTGGGTTTTGTCATTAGTAAACAGCCATCTTCTGATAGAAAACCCACAAATAGTAGGTAATTATATCAGAAGGTGCATTTTTGTTTCAATATTTCAGAAAGGTACGTCTGTTACCAAAACATGGTACGTCCGTTACCGTGAGTCAAATGGTCACCAATGCAGAAATAGTGGTCACTCATGCATGAAATCAGGCTTTTATTATAGAACATCCATCTGTCCACCCTCTAATAGATAAAATGTGTTGCTATCTAGGAACACTTCACAGAGATTGGGGCTTAAAGGCCCACTTAATTTTCGAATGACCAGATTACATTATACACAACATATCCCATATTATCTACCATTTGGAAGAGGAACCAAAAATATATATATTCCACCATAATATGGAACATCTGTGGCCTTGGAGTGTCCACCATATGATAGAGATTCTCAGATTCATTCCAAGACTTCCCCCCTTGTCAACCCAGAATGCATCAGAATTCAAACTAAGAGATAGAGTTTTTCCCCTTCCATTGAGAATAATAGACTTTATAGTACAGTCTGGATCAAAATTAATCAAAGAACACACCTCAGTACCTCGACAAAAACAATATGTTCCCAGTTTATTCAACCGTATCAATGATAAATAATACAATGTTTTGTAGCTTCCTCTTTCAAATGGTATATAATATGGAATATGTTGCATATAATGTGATCTGGTGGTTCGAAAATTAAGTGGGCCTTTAACCCTTTACCCAATAAACCGGCCAAAACCGGCCAAATAAAGCTTCGACAGCCTAAAATATCTTCTGTCTGTCTCAATAGAACCATACAAATATGGATATCATTGGAACCGGCTCCTTGACCACATTGTGATAGTTACAGTTATGCCCTGTGCCAATGCATTCTCTTATATATGCGAGTTGACCATAGGTCGCCTCGCATATATAAGAGAATGCATTGGCCTAAAAAAAATCTTTTTTTTAACACTTTTTACCATTTTTTCTTACATTCTTTAACAATTTTATAATTTTTACAGTGTTAAGCCAATGCATTCTCTTATATATGCGAGGCGACCTATGGTCGACTCGCATATGTAAGAGAATGCATTGGCACAGGGCCCTTCTGTTGGGTAAAGGGTTAAGTGAGACAACCCTATGGATTTTCATTTCATTGAGTTACCGAAGTCTTAAAGGCCCACTTAATTTTCGAGTCGCCGATTATTTTTTTATAGTGACTTGATGTATGGTATTAATAACAATATGCCATAAAATATGATTAAAATACTGTTCATCACTATTTGAAACATCTGTGTCTCAGAAGATGCCCACAGAGAAATAGAAAACTGCTGAAATCATAGAATGACTCCCCCCCCCCCCTTTGGCACCCAGAATGCAACAGAATTCAAACTTTTTCAATTGAAGGGGAAGAACTCTATCTTTAATATATAGAGTTATTCCCCCTGCATTGAAAATAATACTGATTTTTACTTCAATCTTGATGACAAAACGTGTTGGCAACTCAACAAAAACAACATGTCCACAGTTTATTACACCAGATAAGTTGATAATACAATGTTTTGGAGCTTCCTCTTTCAAATGTGGCATATATTTTATATAATGTAATCTGGGGGTTCGAAAATTAAGTTGGCCTTTAATAGCCCATATGATCTATATTAAATTTCAAACAGGATGAGAACTATCATACATCTTATGAACAATTTTGGGGTGAGCTTTGAAAACATTCAAAGCTGACAGTGAGACGCTCAACTTATTTCAAGCAAAACGGAATTGAAATTAAAATTTTCTTCTGAATGGTATGTCCGTTACTGTGGAATTGCCCTATAAATGTATTCTCGTACCTGATCATGCCATGTACACAGAGATCATATTCCACCCATTTAAAACATGGGAACTTTTCGATGTTCTGACCCATTCTGATGGGAAACTTCTTAAAACTGAGCAAACAACTAAGGGAATGTATTTCTTTGTTAATACTTGTTCCTTAATAATCTATTTCACTGAAGGGGGTGGTCCCAACTAGAGATTGTATACAGTAATTTTAATTGATTACCCGGGAGAAATTCCATGATTTTGGATTTTTAAAAATTATTTTCATAGTAAGATCTATGGCTTCATGCCTGTGTATTTTCACTTCACATTGATACTTGAGGAGAAGACATTTTTTTCTAATTCATTTCCTCTGAGCTGAGTTTTTATCATGTGGCCAAGGTCATTAGTTTTCAAGGTCATCAGAAATAGTAATTTAAGGGTGTTAAATCTGACAGTATATCTTTGAGTTCTACTCTTCTGTGTACACTTTCTGGGTCAACAAAACTCCACATGTGGGTTAAGGATATATATTATCTTCCTATTTATTTTTGAGGACAAGATTCTTGCTAATGAGTACATTTAGTACACTTGTTGAATATTCAGACAATAAGTTGAACACATGTTCTAAGGGAATTGTTAAAGTGATGTGAAACACTCCGGTAGGGTAATCACTAATCAAATAGAGAAATGGTGAAAAATCTTGCTCAAAGTCATTATTTTTATAAATTTTATATCCAAATTGACAACACACTGCGGTCATTCTTATATATTAATTAAAGGTACTCAATCCAATCAGACGCTCCTAAATTACTATTTATTAGGGTGATTAGATATCGATTTTTTAAGTTTGCTATTTCTATTGTTTGTGGACCAGAAGCACGTGGTCAAATGGACGAAGATGCCACTTGATTTTAGAGTTATCCATCTTCATCCGCATCTTCATCCGTTTTAACACGTGCTTCTGGTCCACAAACAATAGAAATAGTAAACTTCAAAATCAATATATAATCACCCTGAGCTTTGATGGGTGGGTTCCTCGACTCAAATCAAATATTGTTTACCCCCAAAGCCAAAGAAATAGTTATTTAGGAGCGTCTGATCGGATTGAGTACCTTTAAATGCAATGAATTTCGGTGGCAATATTGTTTTCGTTAGATTTTTACCGATAGTTGCATGCAGAATCGAAGTAAATATTTAAAATTGAGCGTAGTTCGGATGATGTTTGCTATGGAGTGGTATGGTCGATTTGCTTGAAATTTTCTGCAATGTTAGTAGACTGCTACATTCCTCCAGTTGGCATAGTGTCTGATTACTAACTGATCAGTGGCACGCACCTGAAAAAGTCCATAATATGTCTTTAAACATTATTATCATTTCCTATAAATGAATGAATATGTCTTCCTAACTTCCATTATCAAAACATTAATCCAAATGAATGGTACAGTAATTCCCTAAATAATCGACTCCTTAACCACAGCAGAATTATGGGTAATTTTTCAGGATTTAGTTGGAAATATGGCTTGTTGCCATTCATCGGAAAGCTCTCACTGAGAGCTTTCCGATGAATGGCAACAAGCCATATTTCCGATTAAATCCTGAAAAATTACCCATAATTCTGCTGTGGTTAAGGAGTCAATTATTTAGGGCATTACTGTAGACCATTCCAGTGTATAACGGTACATGTCCTTCTATAATTGGCTAAAAGAATCCATTCCTAATGAAGGGGTTAAATTCCATAGTATTGAGTCTATAGGAACTGTGTTTATATTTTATGGTAGTGAAAACAGTGTACTTCTATTGCTGAAATAAATTGATTTCTTTGACATTAAGAGGGCATGGATTGTCTGACTGTTCACAGTGTGATTGTTTGACGGATGCATATAATTGTGAATGATCTGCGTACAATAGCTGATATTGAGTTTCTGATTGGCATTTAAGTGGTATTTAATACCTGGCGACTACAGCCTCGTTGATTATTATTCTCCATACCTGTCAAATTTACCTGGTGACTGCCACCTCGTTGATTAAAATTTCATTACCTCAGGTAAGTTAGGCATTAGAAGAAGTAAAAATAATATCGTTCATTTATAGCCACACATAATGTTGTAATCTTTAGGCCATTATTAAAATAAATACCCGAGGCGAGATCAGCAAGCCTTGAAATAGAGTGTCTGACATTTGCAGAATGAGATCCCCAAAGGGGGAATTTATTGAGGTTAGCATCGCTAAATTCACCCTCTGGGGACCTCATTCTGCTTTTTTTTCTTTTTTAAATTAGATTCTCTATATCCCTAAATTGGCAGATGGCACACTTGATGAAACAATGCATAATCGAGGTGCCCAATGGGTGCGCATCACCATCTTCACCATCTGGGAACTTAAATCTGTGTACAGATCTCCCATAGCAGATGAGGCCATGCAGAATGAGGTCCCCCAGAGGATGAAGTTGGTGATGCTAGCCTGCTGTGTGGGATAGCATCACTAAATTCACCCTCTGAGCACCTCATTCTTCAAATGTCCAGCACCATATTTTGAGGCCTGAATGCATTCTTCTACAGGCAAGGTGTAAGTAATGGGGGGAGATTTTCATTTCTATATCTTTTCCAAGAATTCTGAAAAGTAATAGATGAGTGGATGATTTTATTGTTTTGGAATTACAATTAGATCCACACTCTTTATTCTCTCATGATTTACTGCATGGAAAACTTGGTTTAAAGCTAATTAGACAAGACTTTAGATAATGTTTTCGAGCAGATAACTTTGGTGTGCCAATATGCTAGAGCTTCATCTTTCAGATGATAACAGTAAGAATCTTGGACACTAATTTTGGATTTAATTATGATGGTCAATAATATAATTGCACATCCTTTATGCATTATTGGTTTGGGGTCAATCCAATTTGATGGTCCCCAATATCATCAGATTCCAACAACAACATTTGTTTAAATGCTGCTTCAATTGTCAGAATAGTTAGAAGCATTACTAATCACACACGAGAGCTGAAATATTATGACTGATCTCTTTAACCCTTTCATGATTGGAGCTGAGCTGTTGCAGCATTAAAGATCCTGTGCCAGACTGCCAGTGTTTTCTCTTATATATGCGAGTCTCCCATTGGGAACCTCGCATATATAAGAGAATGCATTGGCACAATGTTTTCGCAAAATTTCAGGAAGCTTCAGTCATGGAAGGGTTAAAAGTCTTGTGGATATTGGGGATCAGAATGATTTCACACATCTTTCTGGCAAATGGAATATATCATTATTATTTTCATTTTTCCGTTGTTTTTATATATTAAACAAGGAAATATGGAAGAACCAAAACTTCAAACATGATGCGGGTGTGCATGGTTATGCATGGTTTTTACAAATCTTCCCAAGCTGATTAAATAAGGGGAACACATGATTCAAAATATACCATATTTAATTGTGTAGTTAAATGTTGTACTTTTCAAACATACTACCATGCATGTACATGGCATCTATACTCACATTTATATGGCAAAGGTACTATACTTCGGGTATATTCAGGTTTGAGAAAGCCCAGAGTGTAGTCCAATATAATCCATGTTATCTTCTTATAGAAGTTGTAGCACTGTTATATACAATATGTAGCAAATGACCAGTTTCACAATCATATTAAACTGTTCAGTATTCATATTCAAACATACTACCATGCATGTACATGGCATATACTCACATTTATATGTACTTGGCATATACTCACATTTATATGTACATGGCATATACTCACATTTATATGTACATGGCATATACTCACATTTATATGTACATGGCATATACTCACATTTATATGTACATGGCATATACTCACATTTATATGTACATGGCATATACTCACATTTATATGTACATGGCATATACTCACATCTATATGCAAAGGTACTATACTTCGGGTATATTCAGGTTTGGAAAAGTTCCGAGTGTAGTCCAATGTAATCCATGTTGCCTTATAGAAGTTTGTTCATTCAGTTGTAACACTGGTATATACAATACTAGTATGTAGCAAATGACTAATTTCACAATCATATTAAACTGTTCGGTGTTATAGTAGTAGAAAATGGTGGAAAGAACCGCATGCACGCCTACATATTGTTTATCAGGTTATAGTGATGCAGCGTCCGATTGGTTTGATTTTGATTTTAATTAACCTGGACACACATGAGGTCCCCACCCACTCATACTTGATGAATACCCTTGGGTGAGATAAGCTGTAAGAATCCCTGGAGAACTATCATTTCCATTCTAATTCTTTCTATATATTTTAGTTGGTCACCAGATACTCTTCAAATGATAGCTTTATTGTGTCTGTGGATCGGGCAACATTTGTTTAACGATGCCGACTGGTATGGGGTGCCATTCTTCTATTTATTACCTATATAGTGATATCAATAATTAATTTTATGATATCATTAAAAAATTTATGATATCATTAAAATTTTTATGATATCCAAAATTTGAATAAGCGATATCACAAAGTTAGTTTATGATATGATATAAAATAGAATACAGTAATGCTCTAAATAATCGACTCCTTAACCACAGCAGAATTATGGGTAACTTTTCAGGATTTAGTCGGAAATATGGCTTGTTGCCATTCATCGGAAAGCTCTCGGCCTGCTGTGGTTAAGGAGTCGATTATTTAGAGCATTACTGTATGTGATATCACTTGATGCTTACTATTTTGGTGATATCACATTATTTGATTTTGTGATATCATAAATTCATTTTGTGCTATCAATAAATATTTTATGATATCATTTTTAATCATTTAAATAATATTAATGTATTTAGTGGAATACGAGTATTTCTGGAATAATTCATACATTTCTGAAGTTCAACTCATGGAACACGCAACAAACATGTAACATCTGGCGAACACAATGCATACATGTACCTGGACACACATGAGGTCCCCACCCACCGATACTTGATGAATACCCTCGGGTGATATAAGCTGTCAGAACTGCTGGGGAACTATAATTTCCATCCTAATTCTTTCTAAACATTAAACTAATCTTTTACGATCATTGGAAATTAACTCAATGCAAACATAAATTGTGAAATCACTTTATGTAGTTGATATTCAATTTTACATACACTGTACTTTTCGCCCTGTCTTTATGAACATTGACTGAACATCATTCACATATTTTTTTGTCTTCTATCTGCTTTTATTGTATAATGGCAGAAAATATAGTAACTACATCTGATCATTTTTTATTAATTACATTATCCATCATTGGGGCATAATTTTCATGAGCTGTAATTGGGACGAATGGTAAATCTAATAGTATGAAAATGACAAGGGTAGGCCTAAAAGTAACTTTATTTAACTCAAACCAGAAAGAGTAGCGGTCAGATGCTTGTAGCCCGTTTATATATAACCATGGGTATATGCGAGAAATACACAATTAAAACACACTCCACAGTTTGGATCAATAAGCCTAATTGCCCTGTGTATTTTGATGTTGCGTTTTTGACAATCGGTCTTCCGTATCATTTCTACAACACAATTATCGTCTTACTTGCAGCACGACTTTACCGTGTGATCGCCATGGAAGCGTTTTCATTCAGAGTATGGTCAATATATTGCCGCCAGTGCATAGAAAACAAATAGGCCTATGCCGAAAGCAGAAACTATAAGTCGCGATGGGCACCCCTGGTTGAGTCTGGTATATCTGGCACTCAGGACTTGGCTAGAGGATTTTCGTTGGAATTTCTAACTGCACCCCACCCCATTGAACCACACCAAACTCACAAGTTTGTGTAATTAAATTTGTCCCCCCCCCCCCCCCCCCCCCGGTGCTTTGATTTCTCCCAAATGTACCCTCACAGACTACTAGATGGTAGCCTATTCTAAATAGACCAGTAGTCTTGTGGCCACTGGCCATGCAAGGGGATGAAAAGGATGGTTCGGCCCAGTATGAGATTAAAAAATCCTAACATATAGTGATATAATGCCAGACAAATTAACACATTTATTTTTTCTTAAATTAATTAGCAAGTAGCTACCGTCAAGGGCACAGAACACATGGGTCGGCCAATGGTTCGGCCCGATATGATAACATTTTGAAAATCTGAACATGAAAATTTGACAATCGTAGCATCTAGACTGGCCTCAAGCTTTCCAATTCGGGGAAAATTTTAACCTGTCAGTCTGTGTCAGTCACCCTTAGGTTTGAAAATTACCAACTGATGGCCATTTCAGTACAGAATTTTGCAAATGAAAGGGAATATGCAAATATGGATTTCCAATTAATGTTGCATTAGGTTTGACTACAGTTTGGGGGGGGGGGGGGGGGGGGCGGTAAGACCCCTGCATAACCACCCCTGTCGACACGTCCCTGCTTGACACCCCATGCTAAGAGCGTGGTCTTGCATTCACTGAAGACGAGAAATCATCGATACTAAATTATGTTGCGTGGCAGGAGTCAGGGGGGTACATCCCCACCTCTGTCACGGAGAGATAGCCACCCCGTCGGTGAGATCTGCAATGGTCAACCCGGTAGCTAAAGCCCAGACCCCCTGTCGGGGATTCGGATATAGCCCCTTCGTCGGGGATTTCATATAGAAATTTTAAAGGAGAAGACCACATAATGGAGCATAAATCAGGGGGAAATGAGCTCTCTTAACCACAAAACTACACTAAAGACATCCCAAATAAACCCAAATTGGATGCAGTCGCATACAGTATATATATGGTATCGTTCTGTTGGCCTCTCTATATCATATAAATACTTTTGCTCCTGTTGCACAAATTCTAGTATAAAAAGTGCGTCTATTTCAGACAAAGTTCAAACAGTAAATATGATCAGACAAGACATAGAAACCGCTAATCTTATTACCAATCTAACAACACCATGAATACCTTTCAAAACAATAACACTGGGCACCATGTTACGGACAACCACAGGCGCACACACCATGGATAAATACACGGTCAAAAGAACAGCGTTTTTTTTTGTACGGTTATATCTGGCATATACCCATGGTTATATATAAACGGGCTATGAGCATCTGACCGCTAATATTTTATAGCCACCAATTCACAAAATAGTTCCCCATTGATTGACATAATAACCAAAATTCCTGACAAATTCTTGAGAAAAAAAATTTTTCCTGCTGTTTCCTGGCCATATTTAGAAGGAAAATGTAAAGAATTTGTCAGGAATTTTGGTGTATGAAGAAATAGTTATGAGTCTTATAAAATAATAAGCCAGAGCCAAAAATGGTCATTTGAAAATTATTATTTTGTCAAATAGCTCTCTTTATTTATTGTAGTCTGTTTCCAAGGCAGCACAAAACTTTGTATTTAAGAAATGAATGTAGTGGGTCTGTGTGTTATTGGGGGATATGGCGCTTTGGTTGTTAGGGCACATTGTGCGAAGCGGTTCTCAGTAAATTATCACAATACCGTATCCCCCAATAACACACACACCTACTGCATTCATTTCTTATATTTATATAGCTTTTGATGATTTATTCCCCAAAAAGCTTAGCATATTCTTGTTAATTTTCACAAAATCTGCCAGGAATTTGAGACTATCCCACGCAACACATTAAGTCAGCCCAATATATGATATTCAAGCATTACGCAATGATGATAACATGATCAGTATAAATAACTGACTTCAGATGCAATTCGGCTTAACATTGAAAAACATGCCCAATTATTCTGCTGACCGCTTTTAGTGATTAGGTCAACAATTTGTGACGTAGTGTTTGTGTTACGGTCTGTGTGTTATTGAGGTATGAAACGGGTGACCCAATTGACAGTTGAACAATCTCTAAACAGAATTTAGACAGCAGGCTATGTAATTATATTAGGTAAATACACTCAGCTTTGTACTTATGGCTCTGAGTTAACATGTGGTCTCCATATTGTGGTGCATATTTTTTCTGTAAAAAAAACATTTGTTTTATGAAGAATACTGTTGTAATAATATGTGAAAATAGCGAACAACTTTATCTTTCAAAGAACAGTGGAGTTTTGCAGTTGGTATATTCTCAGAGGTTATTCTTTAAATCTTTGAGGTAGAGCATGCTGTAGCATGTTGGTGTACTGTATACTGCCCCCAAGGAGTACAATAAGCTCTTTGACTCTGTCTAATGGATGTTTGAAGTATAAATTCTATGTTGACATAATTTTGTTTGATTTTCATTTGCGAATTGCTTGTACGCTGTTTATATCCAATGGATCCCAAACAAAACTAAATAGATATGGTTCACTCAGGCTTTTAGAATTCTATTGACCACAAAGATTCCATCGTATCTCTATATAATTATGTTAAAACTGTCACGGACTTGTTGGTGAAGAGGCAACAGTGTAACTTTATTAAACAATATTTTATGGTTGATTTTCCAACAGTGTGAACAGCTATGTTTGTTCAATCATAGCGATCAATACAAAACATTGGATACAAAATATACCTGGATGCGGGAATCTCAAGTCAGAATAGTGTTATGTTGTGCTCAGAAAACGTAATAACTTCATTTATTTTATAACCATTCTTTTGGAGTTTATACAGGTTGGTATCAATCAATTTAAAGTAGTAAACCTGTTTATATAATTTAAGTTTAGATCAGACACAAGACTCTCCAGGAGCCAGTTTGACCTTTAAAATGTAGTGTTAACGAATGTTCTAGGTATAAAAAGCCTGTTGTGTGGAAACTTTGTCTATATTGGTGTCAAATCTGATTGGAGTTTTTAAGTTTAATATTATTGCATGATTTGACCCTTATTCCATTCGTTAAACCCATGCTATAATAATGGTATAGAAGTTATACAACGGTCACTGCATTACACGAAATGGTGCCAGGTGTACCATAATGTATCGTGATTTGGATGAGGAATGAAGAAGAATCAGTGTCTGTGAGACTGTGAGTGATATTGATATAGTTTGAACAGTTATTTAATTAAATTAACACCATTAAATACATCAAGGAGTCTTCTTTATCTGGGACTATTTCTTTACACAGAAATATAGTGAAACATCATCGCAGACCTCATAGAAGCCTGCTGTAGTTTCACGTCCCATTTATGGAATTAGAATGTTTAATGGAGGTTTTGGATCAATTTATAAATATAATCTACAACTTGTCCCCAGTTTATAGCAAAATTTACAAAACTCGTCCAGTAAATTAGGTCTGGACTCGTTTTGTAAATTTTGCTATAAACTGGGGACTCATTGTAGATCCTCTATTTATCAGAGCTTTTATTCTACTTGATTAGACTGATTCATATCATTATGGCCTTTTTTTTAACCCTTTCATTCTGGTAGCTGTGCTCGTGCAGCATTAAAGATCCTGTGCCTGTGCATTCTCTCATATATACGAGTCTTCCATAGAGAATCCATTGGGTTACAAGGTTGAGGTAAATATTGTCAGGCCAATGCAGCTGGCCAATGTATTCTTTTATATATGTTAGGCTCCCTGTTGGAGACTCGCATTAATAAGAGAAGGCAATGGCACAGGTTTTTCACAATATTTCAGGAAGCTCCCATCATGAAAGTGTTAATAACTTGGTTAGCAGACCCAACCGACCTAAAAATATTGATTTTGTATTTTTTTCTCTCACCTTTTTCTTTGGAATCTCATGTGATGAAAAAAAGAAGATTATTTTATGGATCAAATTCCAGCATTCCTGGATTCAAGGCTGTTTAGTGTTCCTGTCATTTGCAGAATGGGGTCCCCAGAGGCTAGCATTACTAAATTCACCCTCTGGGACCTCATTCTGCTTAGGCCTCATCTTCTCTGGAAAGATTCTTTATTATCATATTTCTATAGAAACTTCTTCACATAGATTCTATTTCTTTTTTTAATTTAGTTTCTCTACAGTATATCCCCAAATTGGCAGACGACAAATTGCATAATCGAGGTTCCCAATGGGTGTACATCACAATATTCACCATTTGGGAACTTCAATATGAGTCTATGTCTCCCATAGCAGATGAGGCCATGCAGAGAATGAGGTCCTCAGAGGGTGAATTTGGTGAGGCTAGCCCGCTGTGGGATAGCATCACTAAATTCACCCTCTGGGGACCTCATTCTGCAAATGACAAGCACACTAAACTCAGGCTTTCACTTACTAGATGAATAGACAAAAGTATATTATACAATAAGAACATGGATCTTTGTTAGATAAGGAAGAATTGATTATTGAATGAAGGGTGACTGGTTCCTGATGCAAGAGACATTGTTGTATTGACTAATTATTGATTCGTGTAAAATTGTGTTTCAAATGGGTGTCTTTGAATAATCTGCTAATGTACAGCTGTATGTTAGATGCTACAAAACAAACACAACTGGAGTCTTGTTTTAAGCTATAAATTGATTTAAAATTATTAATTATTAATTGATGTTTCAACATGCAATTTTATTTTTATTTTTATATGCAACTTTTAGAGAGAAAAATCCGCTAACCAAGTGTTTATAAAAATAGGCCTTATTGAATTCCATTACATGGCCTAAGTAATCGACTCAATAAACACAGCAGAATTATGGGTAACTTTTCAGGATTTAGTCGGAAATATGGCTTGTTGCCATTCATCGGAAAGGTCTCCCAACATCACCCTTATATGATCCAATAAGTTTCATGCAACACAAGAGCCCATTTATATATTTATAGTGAGTAGGGCCACCATTATAATCAGTAAATATTCTTTAAATATGCTTTGGGACATATGCATAGTAATATATGAGAGCTTTCCGATGAATGGCAACAAGCCATATTTCCGACTAAATCCTGAAAAGTTACCCATAATTCTGCTGTGTTTAAGGAGTCGATTACTTAGGGCATTACTGTATATGTAGTATTACTCTGTAAAACTTATGGCTCATTAATCATTATTCATTGTTATTCAACCCTTTCATGACGGGAGCTGCGCTGGTGCAGCATTAAATATCCTGTATCAGCACATTCTCTTATATATGTGAGTCTCCCATAGGGAGCCTCACACGTATAAGAGAATACACTAGCTAAAAAGATCAAGGTAAATATTGTTAGGCGAGTGCATTGTCTTATATATATCTAGGCTCCCTATGGGAGACTCACATATATAAGAGAATGCATTGGAACTGCCGCCAGCAGGGTTTTCGCAAAATTTCAAGAAGCTCAAATCATGGAAGGGTTAAATGACATCTTTGTGTTGGTTACATTGATCAATATGTGCGATAAGTTTAGATACTAAGTATGTCGTACATGTGAGAATTCCATAGACAGGAAAAGTCAAGCCTTTTCATCTGCTGCTGTAAAATGATAAGTAGGTTCATTATTCCTGAGCTTTGTGAATTATTGAACAGAATCAATAGACTTGACTTTAATATAACAAAAACCAAAGACACTAGTTAGTTTGGCCTTTACAATGAATACTGCATGTATTTTTTTTTAATTTACCTTTTCCAAAGTAGCTGTGCATTTTGATCTTTAAATACACGAGTATGAAATAATCGCATTTATTTTCGAGTGATATGTTGCTATCGTAGTCCAATAAACTATTACTTTTGGGTAACGGTATTTGTACACGAGGTGTACATTTCCAGTTTTGTGCATGCGCACAAAAATCTTTAAGTCGCTATTTCAATCTTTCCCAGATTACTAAAAATCTGGCATCATAAAAACACTACCGAAATTAAAAATGTAGAAGATTTTATTTACATCCTACACACCCACCCTCTAAGTCTATCTGCTTTGTCTATCACTACTCACCCCGTGAGAGCATTTTGGAACTTGTTTCCATTACATTTTATGATTGTTATGTCAATAAATATCGATAATTTTATGTTATGTCAATATATATTGATAATTCTATTTTTTTCTTAAGTGGATGATGGTGCTTTTTTGCCCACCACCTTCATGACAATATAATTTGGTTATGTCAATATTGATATATATTTAGTTTTTGGGTTGTTTATTATCAATAAACAGCTCTATTGAATCTGACCTACTCTTTTAGTCATTGACTTAGCAAACCTCTAGAGCAGCCCCCATTACTATCCCGGGTTATGCAGCATTGGGTTAACAGTAGGATCCATAGAACATAAAATGTATGATATTCATGTAATATTAAGACTTCATACTTATTAAATGTCTAGCTGTTGTCTGGAGAACAGTCCATTAATTTTATTCTTTTTATTATGCAATAAAGTTTTAGTAGAATGGCATGAATGTTACTCTGTAGTACTTATGCCCATATGTTGAGTTTCTATGGCCTAAAATGCATCAAAGTAATTGAAATTTCTTACCTCTGAGTACAACATGGGTCTCATGCTAAAGGGATAATGCTTGTTTGTACTGCCAAATTACTAGTAAGTACATGTACATATTATATATGGTTTGGGAGGAGAGGTATCAAAACATGGAATAGTGTGGATATAGACTTTAAAAGTGCTTTGATGTGATTTTCATACCAAGAAAGAAGGACCAATTTAGTGTTCAAAGTAAATTTCTATGACTTTAATAAGTTTTTCTGAAGCATATAAAGCATGTGTGAATCTATTTCACATATTTAAAATCCCTGAACTGGCAGGAATGTACATTAGTGAGAATTGCTGTGTCAGTGTGTTATTTGTGATTTCAAACTGCCACGGGCCTTTAAAAATTGACTGAACACTATGCATACCTTCAAAGGTACTCAATCCTATCAGATGGTCCCCATATCATCAAGATACAACAACAAAAAAATTTCTTTAAAATATGCTTTAGTTATCAGAATTGATTTATTTCAACGAAATAATGCTAACCACTGTCAACTATGGTATCAAATTTCCCAAAACTTGTTATTTATCAACATTTTGTTCAACAAAATATAGCTGTATTATCACTTAAGTTTCAAAAAATTTGGCCGTAATACCACTTGATTTTATAATTATCTATCTTCATCCGCAATTTTGTCCGAGATCTTCCATTTGACCACGAGTTTCTGGGCCGCATATTATTACACATCTCGAGAAATAATAACTTCAAAAATCGATATCTGATCACTGAGCTTTGATGGATGGGTTCCTTGACTCGAAACAAATATTTTTACCCCCGAAGCCAAAGAAATAGTAATTTTGGAGCGTCTGATCGGATTGAGTATACCTTTAACATGAACTCAATTAACCCTTTCTTCACTAAACAGAATGTCCCATCAGTTGCAAAAGTGTACATTTTAATGGTCTATTATACATCTGGAGGGGTGTTCAGTAAACATGTGCAGACAACAGACAGACGAAAAGATAAAACAAGTGCAGAAAGATTGCTACTCATTGGTGGTCAATGTTATAATAAGGCCTGTTTGTTGAACTTTTTATATATTTTGTAAAGGAACTACTTGTCCATAAGTAATTAGTACAGAAAAGGTTAATTGAACAAATCAATCAAGTCAACTATAATTGTAGAGCCAATAAACAAAACCCCTTTTCTTACTCGGGATATGTTTTATAATGACCACTAATACACTTGGTACAGCCTGAGTTATGCCGCGTTTTATATCGTCGATTATTCACGCAAATGATTGTTAATTATGAATTGATTGAACGGTGCCAGTGAAGGTAATAATTACTGTATTGAACTACAACTATGGCCATTGTACGACACTACTTGTTGAGAAATTGTATTTGTACTTGACTTAGTTGAGTGTTTATGTATTCTTGCTGGGGGACATAGTATAACATTGAGGGTATTTGTTGGCTGTTAATCATTCCGTAAATATTTTTAGGTAGAGATGATACTATTTCTTTTTGGTGGATCATGGTAGCTAGTGGCTTACTTGCTGGTGTGAATTCTATGGTGAGTTTTATTGCTTATATTCAGTTATATCTTTCATGACGGGAGCTGCGCTGGTGCAGCATTAAATATCCTGTGCCAGTGTATTCTCTTATATATGCGAGTCTCCCATAGGGAGCTGGCAAATAAAATTATCTTGGTTAAAGGTACTCAATCCGATCAGACGCTCCTAAATTACTATTTCTTTGGCTTCGGAGGTAAAAAATATTTGATTTGAGTCAAGGAACCCACCCATCAAAGCTCAGAGTGATCAGATATCCATTTTTGAAGTTTGTTATTTCAATTGTTTCTGGGCCAGAAGCACGAGGTCAAATGGATGGTCTTGCAGATAAAGATGGATAACTCTAAAATCAAGTGGTTATTATTACTGAAATTGAAATAATAAACTTCAAAAATTTATATCTGATCACTCTGAGCTTTGATGGGTAGGTTCCTCGAATCGAATCAAATATTTTTTACCCCCGAAGCCAAAGAAATAGTAATTTAGAAGCGTCTGATCGGATTGAGTACCTTTAAGTATTATTCTCTGTTGGATTTAGTGGGAGTTTTACAGATGATGTACACATTACTCTGTGGATCGGGTAGGGAAATATGTCAGAGAGGAACTTTGGATTTGGGGAAATGTACCATAAATGGGACCCACTGCCCCTCCAGCAGAAACCCTGTGATTTCAGGCCATCTAATCAATATAACAATCTCTTGCAGATAGAAGAAATTGACTGTATCTAGTGTAAAAGCAGAACGATGGTTCAGCGAGGGTCATCTCCAGATCATCTGGGTAATGCTGATTTCACAGACCCGATTGGCCAGTTCTCCAATCAAAACAACCAGTCAATCAACTCGATTCATCTCCGTAAGCCAATCACACCATACCTGTGTTCTACACCTGATGATTTCATCGAAGAACGTGATTTCCTCATGCAGCATGTGTTCCCGACAATGACTGAACACTGCCTCACAAGAGGGTCTAATTTTCATCCTCTCGACATTCGATGGAAAAGTACAGATGCTTCAACACAATCCGGCCATCTGCTAAAACTGTGCTTGGACTATATAACGAAATGTACACCATTTTTCATCTGTTTATTCGGTGAATGTTATGGACCTCACCGTTCACCCGACAGCGTACTTCTTCCAAAGACTCTTAAAAAACTTTCCGACCACAGTGGCGAAAGTAATTGGCTAGCTAGAAATTTCTTAATCGCGTCAACGGCGGGTTACAATTGGGTGCTGGATGAGAACCAGCAACACTGTAGCTTCGCCGAAATTGAGGTCATGCAAGCGACCTTGTTCAATGAAAGCGAACACTCATACTTTTACTTTCGGCGTCCGGAACACTTGGAGAGGAAGTTTCCATCATTGAGTCACGCAGAACGTCAAACAGCAGGAAAGCTATTCTTGCCGGAGTATGAATATGCCGATTTAAAAATTCGAGATCTCAAGCAAAGAATCGTGAACAAGGGACATAATGTGAAGTATTTTGAGACGTTGGAGGAGCTTGGAGAGTTGGTGACAGACGATTGGACGGCAGTCATTGATCAGCTATATCCACCTCTTTATGATCCTTCTGTTCTCGGTAAGTTTTACTCATGAGTCATAACAGTATTATTGTGTTGTATACATACATGTAGAGGATATCTAGTGCTTTTGAATTGACACTTGAAATTATCTCATGAGTGACCTTGACAAATGTTTATTTTCGTGACTTTCCGCAAGCGAATATAACCATTTATCTCAGTCACAAATTAGATCATTTTTGGTGTCCGCTCAAAAACACTGGAATTTTATTTTCCAAAGAAATTTGCCAGTTATAAGAATATATTTCTTATAATCACCTTCAATCGATGCATCAATGCCGACAGCTGATCACTGTCCACTTATTTCACTGTTTACCGCAGAGAAATACTCATAAATGGATTAAATCATTGAGTTCCTAAAGTATACATGCTATGGTATATTCTTTCTTTGCTGTTATCTTCAGGTAATAAATATTCTATGGATTTCTATTCATTAATTTAGGGATATTTAGATAATAAGTTCAATGTTTTTTGCAATTATTAGCTGAATGTCAATGGCAATCAATAACTTATCATCAATGAGTATCGAATAAGCAAAGGTTACGTTAGCATTATCCAGGAATAAGGAAGCCGTTTTAAAAGTAACCTTTGTCAAAATGTGATCTTCAAGAGCCAGTCATAAATAGTTATAAAGGCCATACTTCAGGGAAACCTAGTATGACACTTTCAGTTAAATTCATTATCACCGTTTAAATATTTGTTTAAGTTTTCAGGCTTTTTAGGTACGAGTGCACTTAAGCAGTGACTGATATCAATAATTCCATTTTGACACTTGACTTTTTACATGTAGTTGAGGAGTGTTTAGCACGTATTATTTAGCTGTGTTGTATACAATGTACATGTTCAGCGGTTATCCTATCATGATTGGCGCTGCCATTGGGAAAAATTCACACACTGGGTGGTGGGGGGGATTGACTTGGGAATCTTAAAACAGTTTATCTACAAAACTAGTTGTTTAACCCTTTACCCAACAAACCGGCCAAAACCGGCCAAATAAAGCTTCAACAGCCTAAAATATCTTGGGTCTGTCTCAATAGAACCATACAAATATGGATATCATTGGAACCGGCTCCTTGACCACATTGTGATGGTTACAGTTATGCCCTGTGCCAATGCATTCTCTTATATATGCGAGTCGACCATAGGTCGCCTCGCATATATAAGAGAATGCATTGGCCTAAAAAAAATCTGTTTTTAACACTTTTTACCATTTTTTCTTACATTCTTTAACAATTTTATAATTTTTAATGTGTTAAGCCAATGCATTCTCTTATATATGCGAGGCGACCTATGGTCGACTCGCATATATAAGAGAATGCATTGGCACAGGGCCCTTCTGTTGGGTAAAGGGTTAATTTGCTTTGACATGCATGTAACACCAGCTCAAGTCTGATTATAGTGTGTCTGTCAGTTGCAGAATGAGTTTCCCAGAGGGTGAATTTAGTGACGCTCTACCACACAGCAGGCTAGTATCACCAAATTCACCCTCTGGGGATCTCATTCTGCTTAGGCCTCAACTGCTCTGGGAGACCTATGATCAGACTGAAGTTCCCGAGTTGAAGTTGGTGATGTTCGTTCAATTTATCTTCTGCAAATTCGGGGATATAGAAACTTCACAGAAGGGAAAAAGTAACTAAAAACAATGTTAATTTGAGACTATAGGTACTTCCCAGAAGATGAGGCCTAAGCATAATGAGGTCCCCAGAGGGTGAATTTGGTGATGCTAGCCCGCTGTGCAAATGACAGGCACACTAAACTCAGGCTTGCACCAGCTGTTAATATAAAAGAAACCAATTTGTCCAGTAATGTACTAACCCAGCAATAATCACTTTCAATTGACAAATTATAAAGTAATTCTTGTAATCCCTCTTTGTGAATTGGGAAATTGTAGTATTAGATATCTTTATTATATAATCATAAGTTTCTTTCCCAATTACTATGTTAAAACATAACGAAAAAATCGAGATATCTATTGATGTTCACCTCATTAATCAAACAAGAGGTTAATAACAGTTCTGAGTGACGTCAGATACTTCAGGGGATGACATAACTTATTACCAAACCTGAAAATAGATAGGTTTTGCCAGCGACGTTCAACGTCACAACGTCTTGTCCAATCAAAGCGCGTTTCATATAATAAAACAGTTATCGCATTGTTTCTTGGTTGACAGGAGGAATTGTCACCCCTTGGAAGTCAATATTCACCTCGGCATATATATGGCCTTAATGAATATTTACTTTCTCCGGTTGACAATTCCTTGTGTTAACCTCGAAACAATGCGATAACTGTATAATATTGTGAAATTTGGGTATGTTTGACATTAGGAAATGGTGCTGTATTTGGTCCTGTGATAACCAGTATAAATCCCTGTATGTCTTTCTTACCATACAGTTAATCCTCAGCTGATATTGATTTTCAGGTAAAAATCTAACAAGGCTTGTCCATTCAGTTGTCCCGGCATACATGTGTATCTCAGCCCTTGGTTATTGGATCCCAATTAAATTTGTTATGGAGGTTTTCTTTCAAAAGAGTGTCCAATGACATTGTTAGCAATTTCCGTTCTAGAGTTAACCTTCTTTACTGTGTGCTGTATTTGCTAGTATCCAAGGTGCAGCTTCTTGTACCCATAAGATGTGGATAATAATATTTGTATAGCGCTTATCCCCAATAAGCGGGCCCTAAGCGCTTGACATAAACATAAACATGAAATATAAATATACACAATATCAAAGGCATTTTCTGAAACACCGCGCAAACAAGTAAGTTGTTAGTGACTTTTTGAAGTCGTCAAGAGATGGTGACTCTTTTATGTTCAATGGCAGAGGATTCCATGCATTTGGACATGTAACTTTAAAAGAACGGTAGCCAACCGTGATCAAATTAGCACCAGATGGTGTCAAAAGAAGTTTGTCCTCTGAACGAAGTGATCGGTGTGGGACATATGGAACAAGGATATCACTGAAGTATGCTGGAAGAGCTTTTGAGTCATGGGTTGCTTGATATGCATATGCCACAAGTTTATAAATAATTCTATCTGTCACAGTGTGATTTAACTGTAGAACTGGAGTGTATTGATTGCATAGCTGGTGTGTTCATCGTTAACCCTTTACCCAACAGAAGGGCCCTGTGCCAATGCATTCTCTTATATATGCGAGTCGACCATAGGTCGCCTCGCATATATAAGAGAATGCATTGGCTTAACACATTCAAAATTAAAAAATTGGTAAAAAGTGTTAAAAGATTTTTTTAGGCCAATGCATTCTCTTATATATGCGAGGCGACCTATGGGGATCTCATTCTGCTTATGGACCTCGCATATATAAGAGAATGCATTGGCTTAACACATTCAAAATTAAAAAATTGGTAAAAAGTGTTAAAAGATTTTTTTAGGCCAATGCATTCTCTTATATATGCGAGGCGACCTATGGGGATCTCATTCTGCTTATGGACCTCGCATATATAAGAGAATGCATTGGCTTAACACATTCAAAATTAAAAAATTGGTAAAAAGTGTTAAAAGATTTTTTTAGGCCAATGCATTCTCTTATATATGCGAGGCGACCTATGGTCGACTCGCATATATAAGAGAATGCATTGGCACAGGGCATAACTGTAACTATCACAATGTGGTCAAGGAGCCGGTTCCAATGATATCCATATTTGTATGGTTCTATTGAGACAGACCGAAGATATTTTAGGCTGTTGAAGCTTTATTTGGCCGGTTTTGGCCGGTTTGTTGGGTAAAGGGTTAAACAGTAGACGGAGTTACACATGAGGCTACATCCATTATTATTATACCCCACCCCCTCCCCCTCCCCCATGACCGAAGGAAACGGTGGGTATAATGCATCTAGCATTCCGTCGGGGTGTCTAACCTGAATAGTACAGAAAAACTGCATTGTCCGAGCAGATATGTACACCACCGTTTGTCGGATATCAATGAAATTTAGTATGGATGTTCACTACTATGAGGACATTCAATAGAGTGTTCAATTGTTTTGTTAGAGTTTTCCGTTCTAGAGTTCTTCATCTATGTTTATCTGGAAATGTTGGGGTTTTTTATCGGTCCGAGCAGATGTCTCCACCACCGTGTGTCGGATCTCAATAAAATTTAGTATGGATGTTCACTACTATGAGGACATTCAACAGAGTGTTCAATCATTTTGTTAGAATTTTCCATTCTAGAGTTCTTCATCTATGTTTATCTGGAAATGTTGGGGTTTTTTGTCCGTCCGAGCAGATATCTCCACCACCGTGTGTCGGATCTCAATGAAATTTAGTATGGATGTTCACTATTATGAGGACATTCAATGTAGTGTTCAATCGTTTTGTTTGGGTTTTCCGTTCTAGAGTTATTCATCTTTGTTTATCTCGTTTTATTTACTTTTATAATTATAGAATTAGGGGAGTATAGAGATCACATAGCTGCTGAATACATGGCCAAACAGAAGACTGAGTTATACATGAGGCTGCCTGAGACCAATGCTCTGATGCTGGCCATGACAGAGTTTGTTCTCACTCTGACTGACGTGCAGACTATGAATGATATTGAGGAACCACCAGATGATTATGAGAAATCTGTTCTCAGTGTCTACAGGAGGAAGTATGTATATTAGTCTTTTACACAACTTTCAAGTCTGCAAATACTGTGTCTGTCATTTGTAGATCGAGGTCCCCAGAGGGTGAATGTCGTGACGCTATCCCGCTCGGTGGGCTAGCATCACCAATTTCACCCTCTGGCAACCTCATTCTGCTTAGGCCTCAACCGCTATGGGAGACCTAGTATCAGATTGAAGTTTCCAAGTTGAAGTTGTTCACCCATGAGTCACCTTGATTATCCAATTTATCTTCTGCAAATTAGGGGATATAGAAACTTCCCAGAAGGGAAAAAGTAACTAAAAACAATGTTAATTTGAGACTATAGATAAACATACTTCCCAGAAAATGAGGCCTAAGCAGAATGAGGTCCCCAGAGGGTGAATTTGGTGATGCTAGTCCACTGTGCAGAGTAGCATCACTAATTTCACCCTTTGGTGACCTCATTCTGCAAATGTCAGACAAACTATTTGCAGGCATGTATATATTACACTATGCCTAATCATATCGTTGCTGAGGTTCTATCATTCAGCATTTGACATTTTTACACAGAAACACTGTTTACATCGTTATGTGTAGTTTATCACCTAAAATAGAAGCGAGTTGTATTTATTGCTCAGTTGTTGCCATTATCCACCAATTATTTTTTTATCCATCTTTCAGGATCAGCGATTGGTCAACAGCAAATCCTATTTTGTCAATGATTGTTTTAGTGGAATTCACACTAGATAGATGTGAAAAAGTTTATTTTCTATTTATATGCTGCAAGGGATCAAAGTCATTTGAGATGCAAATTATACAGTATCTTGTTCAGGGACCAGCCTAAAGGGCTGAAATGTCTTGATAGTGTCCTCTCTCTGATTTTCTTCTCCCAAATAAATACACTACACCGTCTCCACGTGTACTGAAAATGAATTGGTAGAATTTTACATCTCCCTATTTGAAACCACTAGGCTGGTCCCTTCTCCCTATTTGAAAATTGAAACCACTAGGCTGGTCCCTTTTTATGAAGCTAATTCTACCATATTTTGTACCAAAAGCTTGCTAAAATATCTGTTTAACTAATGTAAAGTTTTTCTGATTGATGGATTGATTTCTTGCTAAGTCACATACAACATTGAATCAAGCAAAACGTATATATACACAATGTACACACATATGTGTATCACATTCATCGTTTTTCATTCCATATAGGTACACATATGCGTGATTATATATGCATCACTAATTAAATTATTTACACAATAATGGGCGATAAACTTAACAAGTGTTCACCTATAGCAACAAATATAAGTTTCTGATTCCGTTCATATGGAATAGGACATCTTCTTAAAGGAACTCCTTAAGAACAGACACAGTCTTATATTTTGAAGGGCTATGAGACTATGGATGTTCTCCCTCGTTGGGTTCTTCCAAAGTATTCGGGGATATTTTGTTTTCTGATTTCATCCAAATGACTGCAAATAATAACTAAATGCTATTCATCTCCCAAACTTTCTCCACATATCTTGCATATCCTATTGTCATCATTTGGAGATTTCTTCCATCTTGCGCATTCTATGGGCAGTTTATGATTTGCTGTTCTGAGCTTCAGAAGGTATATGATTTGATTAGACAACAAAAAATCTTCAATAATTCAGATAACTGTAGTCAGTTTCAATAAAACTATAAAATTGGACCCTTGATTAGGAAGATGTGTTTATGTCACTGAGTATGCATCTAAATGACGTTGTATAAGAACCGTGTTTGCATGCAGTCCTTTGATTTTGAGGTGCGCAATTACGCTTGCGGATCTAAAAACCAGCGAGTTATTAAATGCTCACGCCGAAAATTTCAAATGCGCACCTCGGAATTTGCAACCAGTGAACGAGATTTTAACAAACAACACACCAATGGTTAAATGCCGACAAGACTATTCATCATGTATCTTTCTCAGCAGTGATGACGTTGATTACGAACCTGGTAACGAAACTCCGATACTATCAAAGCGAAAGAGGGTTGACTCGTCGGATTCCGGTGAATCTGATTGCGGTAACGATTAGGATTCCACTTCCGAGTTCGAAGCTTTAAGCGAGTCTGATGAGCATGCGCTCTCAGACGCGGATGTCGACTAATTACCGTGATCATGTTCACCAGGATTGCCGGATTGTTGATGTTATTATCATGTGGACTATTGTACAATATAAACATATGTTTTTATTTCTGTTTCTGTTGGAATTATACGTGTGTATCATTATACTTGTGTTTGTCTTTATTCAGTAATCATTTCATCGATGTTAATTTGAATTGTGTTCCCTCAAAAAAGGCGCGCGCAAATCCTAAAAGCTCTGAGCGATATATCGCGCACCTACGTTTTCCAAATTCGAAGGACTGTGCATGTCTCAGTTCAATAGCAGTCAGACCCGTCTGTGTGATACAATTTGATTGCAATTTAAAATCATAAAGTGATTTTTGACAATGGTAACTATTTGGAGTTATCATTGTCTGTTAATTTTCTCTCAAGTCTGATAAATTAAGGTATAAATATTTGATAAATTAAGGTATAAATATTTTTAGCTAACTCGGAGCAGTCACTCAATATGAGCTTTGACCAAGACTGAGTTTAGAGTGCCTGTCATTTGCAGAATGAGGTCCCCAGAGGATGAATTTAGTGACGCTATCAAGCATAGCGGGCTTGTATCACTAAATTCACCCTCTGGGGTCCTCATTCTGCTTAGACCTTATCTTCTCTGAAAAGTTTCTTTATTAACAAATTTCTATAGAAACTTCTTCACATAGATTCTATTTCTTTTTTAGTTTCGTTTCTCTATATCCCCAAATTGGCAGACGACACATTGCATAATCGAGGTTCCCAATGGGTGTACATCACAATATTCACCATTTGGGAACTTCAGTCTAAGTCCCCAGAGGGAGAATTTGGTGACGCTAGCTTGCTATGCAATGACAGGCACACTAAACTCAGGCTTGTGCCAGAGCTCGGCCAGTTATTTCTATATCAGGGACCAGCCTAGAGGGCGACTAAATTGTGCCACTTCTATATCAGGGACCAGCCTAGAGGGCGACTAAATTGTGCCACTTCTATATCAGGGACCAGCCTAGAGGGCGACTAAATTGTGCCACTTCTATATCAGGGACCAGCCTAGAGGGCGACTAAATTGTGCCACTTCTCCCTATTTTTGTCCCAGAGAGAAGTGACTTTTCTCTCATATACCAGTATGCATATGTCCCAACAGCATAATTAATAAAGTATATTTACTAATTATAATGGTGTTCTTACTCACTACAATGGTTTTATAAATGAGATCTTGTATTGCATAATACTTATTTGATCATATAAGGGTGATGTTGGTGTGTAAATTGAACTTCAGCCATTGTTACTTCTCCCTAATAACGGTCCACTTTTCCCTAAAAACCACACATGGAGAAGTGACTTCTCCCAATTTTAAACCTCTAGGCTGGTCCCTGTTCTAGACGGAATGTCTTGTGAATTCTGCATATACAATGTAATGGGGGTACTCATTTTTATAGACACAACTATCTTACAAAATTTTAGATGCAGTGTCTCTACACTTCGAGTACGTTCAAAAGATCTCGCTTCCATACAATAATATACAATAGGTGAAATCATCTTATTCAATAAATCAAGGATTATATCAATGGGGAGGTTCACTTTTTGGACCTTAATAAGTAGTCCGTACATGGTCCTCATTGCAGAATTAACTGTCTTCTTTATTGTCTCTGTATATATCAGCTTTACTTATTGTTTTCCAGGAAATCCATTGCCTCTATTCCACAGTCTGTTTTCGTTATTTCCGGAGAGCGTGGATGTGGAAAATCAACAATGATTTCCAAGTGGCTATCTGGATGTGACTTGCATAATGAACACATCTTAATAATTCATAACTTCATTGGAAGCTGTCCTCATAGTAATGACATCAGCGTTTTTCTCAAACACTGCACACACAAGCTCAGAGAGAAGTACTTCAGTGAAGGTTAGTTTTTAACAGCCGTTCATGCCTTTGGTAAATTGTAGAATAAGAAAGACTTTACACCTTTAGAGACTTGTTTTATTATAACCCTGCTACCTTCCGGTCGTTCTTTGTCAAACACAGCTGAAACTGGGCAAGAATTGCACAGCAGGATGAACAGATATCACTCAGCTCGTACAGTAATGCCCTAAATAATCGACTCCTTAACCACAGCAGAATTATGGGTAACTTTTCAGGATTTAGTTGGAAATATGAGTGATAGCTCAGTGAGTGCATTCCGATGAATGGCAACAAGCCATATTAAATCCTGCTGTGGTTAAGGAGTTGATTATTTAGGGCATTACTGTAAAACGATAATCAATGTTTCGAGTTGTACATCACATTTGCAGACAAGTGGAATTTCATGCATATCATTCTACATGTATTGCACACTCTGAAGAGCGTGGAGAAAGCTTGTAGAACACTAAGTTTGATGTTGGATTTACTTTTCTTAATTGGTTCTATTTCTCATGATAGTAAAGACAGTTTTGATCAATTTGACATCATCAAGAGAGTTGTAAACATAGTTTGTCTTCTCTTTGGACAAAACATCACTTTCTATTGAGTATTTTGGGATCTCATTAATAATAAACATATTTAAATTAGGGTGCATATTTATAAATAACAGTCGATATCGCCATCATATCGGGTACATCGACAATCGATCACGGTGCATAGACCTACCATTTTCTAATGTCTGACAAATTGGGATGGGTCTAAACGAGGATAAGGCCCTTGAAAAAACATTTTTTTTAAAGTTGGGGGTGAGCCCAATAGCGGACAAGAGTCTAAAGGTGACTCTCTACTGGATATTATTCTGTATTTGGAAAAAATCAACATTTAGTCATAATATCTAAACACCATGAGAACCTGTGAATCTTTTAGTGAATTTATAATTAATTGTTATTTATTTATTTTGAAGTCTGGCATGCACCGCCATTTTTCTTTAACCCTTTCATGATTGGAGCGTCGCTTGTGCAGCATTAAAGATCCTGTGCCAGTGCATTCTCTTATATATGTGAGTCTCCCATAGGGAGCCTCACATATACAAGAGAATGCACTGGCTTACAAGGTCAATGTAAATATTGTTAGGTCAATGTATTCTCTTATATATGTAAGGCTCCCTATGGTCAACTCGGATATATAAGAGATTGCATTGGCACATGGTTTTTGCAAAATTTCAGTAAGCTCCAATCAAGGGTTTAATATAGTTTCTTCTGAATAGAAAACCCATTTAGGGATTGGATGGAAGTGTTCAAATAATAAGTTAAAAAAGCAGCCTATCTGCACATTTCCTAGGGAACTACTAATCAATGAGAGTATTTATTAAAGAAATGATTAACCCTTCCATGACTGGAGCTTCCTGACATTTTGCGAAAAACCCTGTGCCAATGCATTCTCTTATAAATGCGAGTATCCCATAGGGAGCCTCGCATATATAAGAGAATGCATTGGCCAAACAATATCTACCTTGACCTTGTAAGCCAGTGCATTCTCTTATATATGTTAGGCTCCCTCTCTTATATATGGGAGACTTGCATATATAAGAGAATGCACTGACTCAGGATCATTAATGGGTTAAGCAATAATGAATAAATGCATGACTGTTATTTTACCATGACAGATTATGAGGATGACACTGCCTTTTATGAGGAGGAGACTGAGCTGGATAAATTCCAGGATATCGTCCATTCTTTCTTGTCGGCTTTATCGCTGGGCCCCTGTGTCATAGTCCTGGATGGTGTTGATGATTTAGGAGATTCCCTGGAACTGAAACAACGACAGGTAAGGATACATACCGTTTGAATATTTTATATATAGTAATTCCCTAAATAATTGATTCCTTGCTGTGGTTAAGGAGTCGATTATTTAGGGCATTACTGTAGCGCTTAACCTTACTTGCTTTGAGCCACTTTTAAACATGACACTATTATCCTAGTAATTTGTACAAGACAACTTATGAACTGGCTGCAGACATTATAAATTGTAATATGACAAGCTGACTGGTACTTATTTAATGCATGAGTGGTGGGAAGCCATCACAATATGAATGACATTGCTCAAGTGTCACAACTAGGCACGAGATATGAACAGCATTTAACTCTACAGTCACTCTCTGCTTAACGTGATACCAAGCCACTGTTATGAATCTTAGTAGTCTGCTTATATTTCGAACTCATATCCCCGCGTTTAAAGAGAATTAACCAATGAGCTACATAGCTCCATGGCAATTATCTTTCTAAACATGTGATTGACCTCCTAGATAGGCCAACCTCTTTAATATTGGTGTACGCTCTTTCGAGGATATAACTCGTCCCCAGTTTATAGTGAAATTTACAAAACAAGTTCAGTAAATTAGGTCTTGACCGAGCCTTCTGCGAGGTCCAGACCTAATTTACTGGACAGGATATTGTTATTATCTGAACATTTCCTAAGTCATAATAATTTATCTTTTTTTCACAGATCAAGGAATTTAGCTGGCTGCCAACACCTCTACCTCCAACATGTAAATTCATTATCACTACAACATCATCAGATCTGACTCATCGGCATCTTCTTAGGCGGAAAGATGCCAAGATCGTCAAAATGCCAACTCTTAGCAATGTCGACGATCGACTGAATTACCTGGAAAACTACAGCAGCGATTACTTTCAGTATCTGAAACAGCATCATAAATCAGACTTAATTAGTATCAAGATAACAAACACTCCACTCTTTCTTAATATTATAGCATCGGAGATATCTACGTATGCTATATATAGACATTTGTCGAGGTTCGTCGAGCTGATTTTAGAGATCACTTCTGTGAGAGAGTTGTGGACCAAATGTATTGACCGATGGATCAAGGAGCTGAGTTGGTCAGCGTTCTTTGTCGATGAGATGGACAACTCATGTGACCTGGGTGAGTTTATTTAACACTTTCGATTACTAAATACTCATTGATGAGTAGTTCCCATAGGAAGTGTTCAAATAATAAGTTCAACAAATGACCGTAGCCAGTTTGTTGAACTTAACCCTTTACCCAACAGAAGGGCCCTGTGCCAATGCATTCTCTTATATATGCGAGTCGACCATAGGTCGCCTCGCATATATAAGAGAATGCATTGGCTTAACACATTAAAAATTATAAAATTGTTAAAGAATGTAAGAAAAAATGGTAAAAAGTGTTAAAAAAAGATTTTTTTTAGGCCAATGCATTCTCTTATATATGCGAGGCGACCTATGGTCGACTCGCATATATAAGAGAATGCATTGGCACAGGGCATAACTATAACCATCACAATGTGGTCAATGAGCCGGTTCCAATGATATCCATATTTGTATGGTTTTATTGAGACAGACCGAAGATATTTTAGGCTGTTGAAGCTTTATTTGGCCGGTTTTGGCCGGTTTGTTGGGTAAAGGGTTAATAGCTGAACTTTTCTCTCCAATAAATAGGACTGCTTCTGAACTTTTATTATTTGTCGTCTGCTTATATTTCCTGAAATATTTGCAGATAGTACACAATGTACATCTTAGATGTACATGTACATCCTTTCGCCCAAGGTGACATTATCGGACTTGATTGCCATTCGCTTGTCCAATTTCGCAAAGAAGGCCGAAAGCTAGCACAGTTACAATTAAACATCTTATTCTACGGCCCCAGTATTTATGATTTAGGGGAATGTTCAGGTTATAAATGTAGACAACAGATAAATAAAAGTGCAGAAAGAGCCCTATTTATTGTGGGATATGTTTAGATAATAAGGGATATGTTTATTATCTGAATCGGATGAAAAGGAGTCTACTTTACACTCTATATCTCAAAGTTAATTCAGAAACTTAAACTTAAATTATAGACATGGAAGGATGTAATGCTGATTTAACTATGATGTGGTGTGTAATGCTGATTTAACTACATGTATCATGTGGTATGTAATGCTGAAATAACTATGACGTGGTGGGTAATGCTGATTTAACTATGATGTGGTGTGTAATGCTGATTTAACTACATGTATCATGTGGTGTGTAATGTTGATTTAATTGTGTGTAATGCTGATTTAACTATGATGTTGTTTGCAAATAAGTTAGGACTTATAGCCACAGAATGAGGTCCCCAGAGGGTGAGTTTAGTTACGCTATCCCGCATAGTGGGCTAGCTTCACCAAATTCACCCTCTCGGGACCTCACTCTTCATGGCCTCATCTGCTATGTTTGGACATAACCACAGGGTTCGCATGACCAAAGTCGTTAATTGCTCATTGTATCGTCATCGTCGATTTGACAATTTATCAACCACAGATTTCGTAACTATTCGCTATCAATTTTTTAGATAACAATATTTTCACTTGCCTTTCAGAGAATTCGGGTTGGGTCGGTGATGTTCTGAAGCTGGTAGCCCTGTCACGGAACGGTCTCATGGAGGAGGATATCCTCACGATGCTGAAGAACCTGGGATATGAGGCCGAACAAGCTGTTGGCCTCTTTGATTGGCTACAGTTTAACCTATATATGGGCAGTGCTATCTGCGAGAAAAACAATGGTCTGTTGGATTTCTCTCATCATCATCTCAAAGAAGTTGTTGAATATGTGCTATTGAGTAAGTACATTTTTCTGCCCATTGAAGTTGTCTATTTACAAGTCTTGAAATGTAGTGTCTGTCATTTGCAGAATGAGGTCCCCAGAGGGTGAATTTAGTGACTACTGCATGGCAGGCTACACCAAATTCACCCTCTGGAAACCTCATTCTGCTGAGGCCTCAACTGCTATGAGAGACCTAGTATCAGATTGAAGTTCTCCAGTTGAAGTTGGTGATGTTCACCCATTATTCAACTCAATTATGCATTTTATCTTCTGCCAATTGGGGGATATAGAAACTTCACAGAAGGGAAAAATTACCGTAACTGAAAACAATGTCAATTTGAGACTATAGATACTTCCCAGAAGATGAGGCCTAAGCAGAATGAGGTCCCCAGAGGGTGAATTTAGTGATGTTAGTGCACTGTGTGGGGTAGTGTCACTAAATTCACCCTTCGGGGACCTCATTCGGCAGATGACAGACACACTATGTCAAGGGAATCTAAACATAGCAATTGCTTGCTAATTCTGATTATGAATTGAAGTCAATATGTATGTAAAGTATTTATATATACAAATTATTTATATTTTTAAAAGATGTGCAAAAGTGACAGAAATTAATTAGGATAAATACACAAACAAACAATCTTTATTTTACATGCATGTTAACCTGCAGGACTTCAAATCTCAGATTGGTCAGTTAAATACACATTAGCTTCAATTTAGAGTTATTGTCAACCCTAAACAGTTGAAACCCTGAACAAAATCTTAACTGACTTCCTGGACAAAGAGTCACAAATTTGTTGTTTTATTTCGATGTTATTATGTAAATGTTAAACCAAAAGAGTCTAGAGGTATACAGATTGTTATAAATATATATACATGAATGGTGTATTTATTTAAATATCACTGGCTGCCTAATTAAGGCCATAACATGTTCAAATTAACTTTACCATATTTGCCGTTTATTTTTATTTATTATTTTCGTCTTGACAGAATCAGTGAAGCCATCGTCAGTTGAGATAATAACCAATCCAGACAATGATGGAGATTTTAAAGAAGCTAAACGGCGATACCATCAACATTTAGCTAAATTCTTCATGAACATGCCACACTCCCAGAGAGTCATTGAAGAGTTACCATGGCAACTGTTCATGGCAGGAGAGTTTGTCTTGCTACAGAAGTACCTGTGTGATGCACAGTATGTATGATTTACGACCTATTAAAATACCTATGCAGATTATATTGGTGAAATAAATACACCGAGCAGTGTACCGTGTGCATATAATAGTCACATTTTCCTATAAAGAAACTTATTTTAGTGCAATGCAAATTTCATATAACTGGGGCTCTATTTCAAATTGTAAGCAATTTGTATTGGTAACTAATGCCCTGTTAAGGGTCTCATTAGGCCAAATTACAAATAAATGCATGTTTCTGGTAATGGGTCGAAAAATTTTGAGTGGGTGGGTGCTTGTTCTTTCCAGTTTATTTTATACCTCCATCCCAAAAGATGGAGGGTATACTGGATTGACTAGCCATCTGTCTGTCTGTGCGTCCATCTGTACTTCCGTCCGCTCATATATCTCAACCATGGGGGATCCTATCTCAATGAAATTTGGTATACAGATTTGTCATCAGGAGGACATTCAAAAGAGGGTTCAATGATGTTTTTCACATTTTCAGTTCAAGAGTTATCCCTCTTTGTTTATCTGAAAATGTTGGATTTCTGTACGTCCGCTCATATATCTCAACCATGGATTATCGGATCTCGATGAAATTTGGTATGCAGATTTGGCATCAGGAGGTCTTTCAAAACGGGTTATCCCTCTCTGTGTATCTGAACATGTTGGATTTCCCTCCGTCATTTGTTAGAATTGTCAGGTAATTTGTTCGTTCATCACATTTTTTTTTCACCATTTGGTTTCCGACCTGCCCATATTTCAATATTCACCAGCACCTCTTGTTTCATTTTATTTTGTAAGATACCTTAACCCTTTCAGTGCCAAGTCCGATTTTTGTACCAAACCATATTTCCTTGATCATTTTTCACATTTATTGATTATAATAATGTGATACATTGATTAGAACTCTTTCCATCAATGTATCACATTATTATAATCAATAAATTTGAAAAATGATCAAGGAAATATGGGTTGATACAAAAATTGGACTTGGCACTGAAAGTGTTAATGAATCCCCATGAACTCACAAATGATCAGAAATAAAGAAAATTTAAGAATGGATCCATTTTAACCCTTTCTTTACTAAATGGATTCTCCCATCAGTTGTAAATGTATATAAAAGAGTGATCTATTCAGTCCTTGAAATTGGTCACGGCAATAAGCAACGCCTTGGGAAATGCTGTGGTAACATTTGGAATCTAACATGCCACATCATTAAATTTGCTGTTTATTATTCATTTGTAGGGGTGCTCAGGTAATTTAAGCAGATGACAGATAGACAAATAGATGCTGAGGGTTCCTATTTGTTGGTGGGAAATGTTCATATAATAAGTACTAACTTATTATCTGAACATTTCCTAAGGGATCTATGAGTATTTAGTAAAGAAAGAATAATGATGTAGGACTCATATGGCTGCTTATATCCAATGAACTGCAATATACAAAACATGTTTAGCGATGAAAAAGGCTAAAGTTTATTTAATGCACTGCCTTACCCTCCAGAGTGTTCTTGGATATGATTGACGTCACTAGAAAGAATCCCTCTAACCGACATGATCTGACTCTATATTGGCGACACCTAAAGGACCATGGGATTGATCCAGCAACTAGTTACTACGATGTTCTCATCAAGCTGCATGTGCTCCACGTGAGCAGGCCAGATGAAGATGTAAGTATTGACTGACACATGAAGCTATCATAAACTAGTGTGGAATATTTAAAAACAAATTAGAATTTAAAAAAGTACCTCCATGTTTGAAAAGTCATGGCCCCTTTCAGTTTGACTGAAGCCCAAGCCTTGAAATAGTGTGTCTCTTATTTGTAGAATGAGGTCCTCAGAGGGTGAATTTAGTGACGCTATCCTGCATGGTGGGCTAACATCACCAAATTCACCCACTGGGAACCTCATTCTGTTGAGGCCTCAACTGCTATGGGAGAACTAGGATCAGATTGAATTTCCCTAGTTGAAGTTTGTGATGCTCACCCATTAATCACCTTGATTATGCATTTTATCTTCTGCAAATTAGGGGGATATAAAAACTGAACAGAAGGGAAACATGAACTGAAAACAATCTTAATTTGAAACTATAGATACTTCCCAGACGATGAGGCCTAAACAGAATGAGGTTCCCAGAGGGTGAATTTAGTGATACTAGCCCACTGTGCTGGGTAGCATCACTAAATATACCCTCTGGGAACCTCATTCTGCCAATCAAACTGGCTATGCGTACTATACATGTAGTCTGGAAGAAATAGCAGGTAACCCCATTATCTGAAAAGTCCTAGAATATTACGTCATGCAGTGTCAGCGAACCACACTAGTGCGACATTACTGGGCTGCGACCAGTCAGATTATTGCCTCGTATATCCGCAGAATCCCATCAATGATACATGTGGCTAAAAATAGAGTTATAAATTTTCTGGCACATGTGTGAATTAGTTCAGTCAGATATTGTTTCTTTTATCAACCTTTTTTTGTCGTTTGCAATTGGAGATTTCGCAAACCTTTGGGTTCTCGTAGAGTCAATGTATTGCAGTTTCAGTTCAATTTCCGCTTCTTAATTAAAGGCCCACTTAATTTTTGAATCAACATATCACATTATATACAACATATTCCATATTATATACCATTTGAAAGAGGAATCTTCAAAACATTGTATTATCAACTTATCCGGTCAAATAAACTGTGAACATATTGTTTTTGCCAATTTACCGACGTGTGTTCTGTTCTTTATTTTAATCTGGTCTGTGCTGCCAGTATATTATTCTCAATGGAAGGGGAATAACCCAATCTCTTAGTTGTTAATTATGATGGATTCTGGGATAAATAAAGGGGGAAGTCTTGGGTTGAATCTGAGAATTTCTATCACTTTGTAGACACTCCTAGGCCACAGCTGTTCCGTATTCTGGTGGAATATATATATTTTTTATTCCTCTTCCAAATGGTATGTAATATGGAATATGTTGTGTATAATGTGATTTGTGCTTTTTGAAAATTAGGTGGGCCTTTAATTTGCAATCTCTTTCATTTTTTGCTGTGCGTTTACAACAGTCAAGCCTTGAAATAGTGTGCCTGTCATTTGCAGAATGAGGTCCCCAGAGGGTGAATTTAGTGATGCTACCCCACATAGCGGGGTAGCATCACCAAATTCACCCTCTGGGGACCTCATTCAGCAAATGACAGGCACACTATTTCAAGGCTTGCATATAATTAATGAGGTACCACATACACTCTCTCTAACCTAATGCTAATTGGAAACTCTTTTAGATAGTAGAACTATTTGATCATTATGTCAGCTGGTTTCTTTCTGTACCTTGCCATGTCTGCAAGGAGGAGTCAGTGGTATTAGAGTGGTAATTTTGTTCGATCCAGGACAATAATTGTGTTAAGCCCATTGAATATGATTTACTACAGATAGTGCAATATCAATGCACCCATTGTTATGTCATTGGTCATTTTTTTTAAACTTCAAATTATTTGGTACTTGGCATAGATGAAAAAACATTATTGATTTGTAATTCAGAGATTGGTTGGATGTACATGTATTGCCCTTTTGTCCACTTGGGATCTTTTTTAAACATGTATAATATTTTCCCATATATTTTATTCCTTCAATTTAAGCCAATTATTGTTGAACTTGGATCAGGTATTAGGCATCGTAAGACCATGTATGTCTGTGATTGTGAAATCAGTCACACCTTCAGTAATTTATCATTATTTTGTTTCAGGATTGCGCTTCAAATTTATCTGTGTTGGATGAAATGAACGAGACATTAACAGATAGAAGTCGACTGAACAACGATCGCAATCGACGATCAGCCACTCCCAGAATCGTCACATTCTCGACCAGTCGGCAGCATTCCATGGCGAATGAAAATGGAGTTGATGATATCATAGCATGCAATGGAGGACAATTTGTGAGTAAAACTCCAGACAACCAGGACTCAAATGTATTATCAGTGTAACTGTCTGTCTGTATGCACAGCTGATCCATTTACAGAATGGCATAAAATAGTATTAGTCGTCAGGTAAATGTTGAATTTTATGCTATTTATGGACAACTAAAACAGCTGACTTTCTGCCCATCCATTTGCTCATCCATACTCACATTCAGGCATTGTGAGTTAACACATTCTATACTAAATACTCATTGACAAATAGTTCCATCAGAAAATGTGCAGATAAAAAATTCAACAATTTGTTGAACTTATTATCTGAGCATTTTCCACCAATTGATGACAAGAATTATTTTGCTCTTGTATTATCTGTTCGTGTGTCTGTCATCTTATATTTTCTGATCATCACTCCAAATGAATAATAGACCATTCCATTGTTTACTTTATAATGTGAGAATCAATTCAGTCAAGAAGGAATTAAATCAATGAGTTTTAAAAAAAAGATCTTGAAATTATTGAATCGAATAACATTCAAAATATGTATCAAATAATTACATATCTTGTCTTGCGTTTACAGTGCTCCTGGTAAATAACTATATAGATGCTTAATAATGTTTTAATTTTACCCAGATGGCCCCCCCTAATAAGTTCAATTTCCATGTCATATATGATATGGCTGAGAATGTGATGTATAAATTTGTCAGCTAACACCCCCCCCCCCCAACCGGAACTGCTTTAGATAGATGTCCATTGCCTAATAATTTTAGACAGACAGGGTGCCAAAATAAGGCGACGTGACTAAATCGAACATGCGCCGTGATTCGTACTTTAGAAACATCAATCAATGATAGGCCTATACCAAACTCAGTGCACATTCAGTAATGCCCTAAATAATCGACTCCTTAACCACAGCAGAATTATGGGTAACTTTTCAGGAGTCGATTATTTAGGTTATTACTGTATATATATATGCAAACATGTCAAAATAGTTATGATCAAACTGTGTGTTGCTGGGAGACTTGTACATATTGTATATATACTACCATTATTATCAACTACTTTTGTAAACATTTTCTGCTGTATCTCAATGTTCTCATGGAACAAAATTAACAATGGAAATTGAAACATACACTCTCTTTATTTTTAGGCCGATGCTGAAGAAGCTACAATAGAAGACATGGATATCAGCAGGTCATCAGAAGAAATCGAGTCCGTCAGTCGGGTATTCCTTACGGAGTCCAAATCAAATGAGGACATGTGTGGTGAGTTGATTATCATGTACCTAGTCTAGAGGTCCTTCATTTGACAGTTGTCAAACTGCACCCGTTTCCTGTGCCAGTCCAAATTCCCAAATCAATTTTGATAATTTTCGTTGAGTTTTCCAATCAGTATTCTAACTGTTGGAAAATTTCATCCACACATGTTTTGAGCCTTGTGAATCTGAAATTTATTGGATATAGGAAATATTCAACTCTTTGAGGGCTAGGTCAGTTACATGTCCAAGTATGACATGTGATGTGTGGGTTAATTCGTGAACAAGAAAAGTTTTGTGTTATGCCAAACAGTTATGTTCTCTGTAAGTTCTTTTTATGATATGTGTCAGTGCATACACTGTGTTATGCAGACACATTGCTTTTTGTCAATATAGTCCATATCCAATATAATAGACAAAATAGCAGATCTAAATTGGCACAGTGTGAACCCTGAAGATACAATATTAACACAGAAATTGTTGGATTTATCATTAAATATTTGTTCATGCAATATAACAATGAATATTATAGTCTTCAGTTCTATATTTCAGAAGTTAACCCTTTACCCAACAAAACGCCCAAATAAAGCTTCAACAGCCTAAAATATCTTCGGTATGTCTCAATAAAACCATACAAATATGGATATCATTGGAACCGGTTCATTGACCACATTGTGATGGTTACAGTTATGTCCTGCGCCAATGCATTCTCTTTTATATGCGAGTCGACCATAGGTCGCCTCGCATATATAAGAGAATGCATTGGCCATTTTTTCTTATAATATTTTCTACATTCTTTGACAATTTGATCATTTTTAATATGTGTTAAGGCAATGCATGTTGGGTAAAGGGTTAATGGAATGAGTCTGAGTCTTACTATTATTATATGAATACATGCACTCCTTTGTCCGATGGACTATTCTTCCACTCGCAACATTATTTCCTAAAATATTAATTTTCCTTTTACAGGGTCTTCGGAATTCCTGCTGTTGCCAGGACATGTACAACAAGCTGTACACAGACACTTTGGCTTAGCATGGTACATCAGTAAGTTTCTGCTGGAACTGAAGTACGAGGATACTGCAAAGAAGATTCTGCTGGCTCTACATGACACAATGAACAAGGTGAAGGTCACATATTTCTTCATGGATAGAAATATCTAATTCAACGTAAACTCCGAATTTTTTGTACGGACATTACTCGATAGAATCGCCAAATTATTATATGCAATTTGGAAGAAGGGACACCAAAAATATCCCCGTACATATTTCCAACGAACTCAATATAGAACCGAAAATGTGCTATCTTATAAATTGCTGTAGAAAGAAAAGGACCATATCTCTGACTTCAATTTAAGAAATGGATGTTGATTTTGTTGCGTTCCATAGAGTATGGATGCAAGTTGGTCTGACAATTTGTTTGGAACGCAAAGCATTCCACACATAAAATGTCACACCAACTTGCACCCATACTCTATGGAACGCAACTAAAACAACATGCATTACCTATATTTACACTCAACTGAGTCAACTCGTGAGTCAACTCTTAGAGCTCTTCCCATCAATGTATCACATTATTATAATCAATAAATTTGAAAAATGATCAAGGAAATATGGGTTGATACAAAAATCGGACTTGGCACTGAAAGGGTTAAAAGAGCATTTAGCACCAATTCGCAATGTTATTCTTGTAGCTTGTTGCAAGTTGCGTCTACACAATATGGAAGCAAATAGGGGTCTGTGGGTAACATCACGTTATGTAATTTCCACCAACCAACACTCTGCATTCATGTTTCACAATGCGAATAGATGTGTGAGTGTAAATATAGGTCTTTCTAAGGCTTAAAAGTCTGTATAAATGTATTCCCCATATGTATGGACCTATTTTCATCTCCAGAATGAATAGGAGTTTGACAAAAGCGAGAATTATTGATCATTAGCCATTGAAGTGAAATATTAATATTGATCAAGCCTGAGTTTAGTGTGCCTGTCATTTGCAGAATGAGGTCCCCAGAGGGTGAATTTAGTGACGCTATCCCGCAAAGCTGGAAAGTTTCTTTATTAATCAAATTTTCTATAGAAACTTCTTCACATAGATTCTATTTCTTTTTGAGTTTAGTTTCTCTATATCCCCATATTGGCAGACAACACATTGCATACTCGAGGTTCCCAATGGATGTACATCACAATATTCACCATTTGATAACTTCAATCTGAGTCTATGTCTCCCATAGCAGATGAGGACATGCAGAATGAGGTCCCCAGAGGGTGAATTTGGTGATGCTAGCCCACTATGCAGGATAGCATCACTAAATTCACCCTCTGGGGACCTCATTCTGCTAATGACAGGCACACTAAACTCAGACTTGATATTGATGTCAAGCCTGATTGAGATGGGATAATACAGCTAACTTTTTGAGAAGTTTCTATGGAGCAGTGAGTACAACCATCTTTAAAATCTGTTCTTTTTGCTATTTCAGAGTTATCCATTGAGTGAGGAGAACCAGGTATATCATGGTAAAGTCCAGCGCCAGCTTGGCCAGCTTTGTGTTCTTAAACAGGACACAGCGGGAGCAGAGAGGTGGTATCGTAAAGCCTTACGCACCCTTACAGACCTCAGCTCCATGGACGACGACTCGGACATGTACACAGAGGTGGAAAATCTCAAAGGTAATTTCTGTAGTTATTAAACACCCACGAACGATGTGAATTATGGGTATATTGGATTACATGTGTATCCGAGCAGATATCTTCACCACCAGTTTATGAATCTCAATTAAATTTGATGGGTGTTCACTACTATGCAGGCAATCAATTGAGTTTTCCATCTTTTATATTCCCAGTTTTCCATTCTAGAGTAATTCATCTTTGTTTATTTGGTAGTGTGTTGGTTTTTTGTCCATATCTCCAGCACCGATTGGCGAATCGCAATGAAATTTGGTATGGAGGTGCACTACTATGTGGGCAATCAATGGAGTATTCAATCGTTTTGTTCATGTTTTCCGTTCTAGAGTTATTTATCTTTGTTTGTATGAAAATGGGTTTTTTTTTCTCGTCCGAGCAGATATCTCAACCATAATTTGTCGGTATTGAATTTGTCGCCAGTGCAACCTCTTGTTTGTTATCATAAATGTTGATTTTTCATCCGTCCGAGCAGATATCTCAGCCATAGTTACCACATCTCGATGAATTTTTTTAATAATGTTGGCCATCAGGAGGCCTTTGACTGAAGTGCCAATGATGTTGCTCCCATTTTACGTTCTAGAGTTATTCCTCTGGAAATGTTGATATTTCTTTACATTGATAATTCCTCCTAAAACAGGACACTCATGGTAGCATGTGAGGTGGTACCATAAAGCCTAATGGACCCTTACTAATTAACCTACTGGGGACCATTTCAATGACTCATGAAATTGGATATATAGAGATATAGGTTGTGTTTGTGACTTTTCCCATTCTACAAATAACCCTCAAGATTGTTAATCTTAACCCTTTCTTGAGTGGAGTTTCCTGAAATTTTGCAAAAACCCTGTGCCAATGCATTCTCTTATATATGCAAGTCTCCCATAGGAAGCCTCGCATATAAGAGAATACATTGGCTGAACAATATTTACCTTGACCTTTTAAGCTAGTGCATCCTCTTATATATGCGACGCTTCCTATGGGAGACTCGCATATATAAGAGAATGCACTTGCACAATAACTTTAATGCTAGCACAGCTCCCCATCATTAAAGGGTTAAAATGATGAGGTTGGGAATTTGTTTTTTATGTCCCCAATCTATCTATATCTGGGGGTTACCTTCAGGCCTCAAAATATGGTGCTGTACATTTGCAGAATGAAGTCCCCAGAGGGTGAATTTAGTGATGCTACCCTGCACAGCGGGCTATCATCTCCAAATTTATCATCTGGGGACTTCATTTTGCATGGCCTCATCTGCTATGGGTGAACTAGACTCAGATTTCAGTTTCAACATATGATGTGCATCTATTTGGCACATCGATTATGCATTGTGTCGTCTGCCAATTTTGGGGATATTGAGAAATACTAAACTGAAAAAAAAGCAGAAATTTCTAAATAAGTTTCTAAAGAAACTAAAAAACGTATTAATTTTGTGATAAAGATACTTTATAGAGAAGATGAGGCCTAAGCAGAATGATGTCCCTAAAGGGTGAATTAAGTGATGCTAGCCCACTGTGCGGGGTAGCGTCACCAAATTCACCCTCTGGGGACCTCATTCTGCATATTTTGAGGCCTGATTACCGTGATAGGCATAAATCCATGAATTACTTTCTTTACAGGTGAGGTCTTACTGCACTTTGCTTGGGATCGATTACAGGAAGGGAGTCTGGATATATGTGATGACCTGTTAGAAGAAGCACTAATCAGTATAAACAAATGCAACAACGTCCCTCTCAAATCTACAGCATTCTACTACACGGGACTTCTGAGGTAGGTACCCCATTCAATTCTATGGCATTCTACTACTCCGGCCTTCTGAGGTAGGTATCCACCAGGCCCGGTTCCATGGTTTTAGTGCTGCCGGCCAAAGTCCTGGAGTAGCATTTCCATATATGGAAGGAATGAATATTCAAAAACTCCATATATGGAAATGCTACTCCAGAACTTTGACCTGTAGCACTAAAACCAAGGAACCGGGGCTGGATGAATCTCTGAAACCAAGGAATGGGGCTGGATGAATCAAATGTGGCCGCGACTCAGTGATCTCACTTATTGTCCTAGCCTTCCGAGGTTCGCCATCATTGTGAATGAACTTTCACCCATCATTTTTCTCCCTGGTTAATTTTCTTCCTATTCTGATCTGCAGATTAACTCTTCCGTGATTGGAGCTTCCTGAAATTTTGCGAAAAGCCTGTGCCAATGCATTCTCTTATATATGTGAATCTCCCATGGGGAGGCTCGCATATATAAGAGAATACATTGGCCTAACAATATTTACTTCGATCTTGTAAGCCAGTGCATTCTCTTATATATGCTAGATTCCCTATTTGGGAGGCTCCCTATGGGAAACTCGCATATATAAGAGAATGCACTGTCACAGGATCTTTAATGATGCATCAGCGCAGCTCCTGTCATGAAAAGGTTAAAAGAAAATCAAGAAAAATTGGTTTTAAACCACCACTTAGCTCTAACTTTGGTGATGTTACAACAATCTGTGTGATTTGTACCCACAAATTCTCACCGATGTTTATATACTTTACAGAGAGCAACAGGGTGACTACTTCAGGGCTGAGACCCAGATGAGGCATGCACTAACTATCCGTGAACGTTGGCATGGTGACGCCCATCATAATGTGGCAGAGGTTATATTCTCATTGGCTCAGCTGCTCACGAACCAAGATAATAGAAAGGGGTGAGTTATAAAAGTGTCCAATAAAAATCTGAGTTTGTGGCCATGGTGATCCCCATTAGTCATCCCCGCTATGTTTTGAGAAGGCAAAAGTTAAGGCAAACTAGGCAAATTGTATTTAGTGTTGAATTCATTAAGCACATATAACACATATCCTAGTTACTTATATCTTGCTGGGGATATAATATCTTGCTCCTTTTCTGTGATACTCCTGCAGACATGTAGTTATACCCACAATTCTACCAACATATGTAATGGGATATTTCCCCCTGAAATTCTTAATTGTCCGCAACGTCAACACTGGATGTCAACCCCTGATAAAAAAGTGTTGATCTCTGGGTGGACAATTTATTACCATGCAATACTATGAATATCTTTTTTGTTTGGTGTTTGGGGTTGTACTACTTCTAAGACAACCTGGTCCTCCATAATCCTCTCCATCAACTTGTTGAATCAGCTTAATATATTTTTTTATATTGTGCATATAGTTTAAGGTACTCAATCCGATCAGACACTCCTAAATTACTATTTATTTGGCTTCGGGGGTAAAATATATTTGAGTCGAGGAACCCACCCATCAAAGCTCAGAGTGATCAGATATCGATTTTTGAAGTTTGTTATTTCTCAAGATGTGTAATAATTTGTGGCTCAGAAAGACGTGGTCAAATGGAGGTTCTCGGACAAAATTACGGATGAAGATGGATAACTCTAAAATCAAGTGGTAATATGGTCAAATTTTTTTATACTTTTGTGATCATACGGCCATATTTTGTTGAACAAAATGTTGATAAATAACAAGTTTTGGGAAATTTTATACCATAGTTCACAGTGGTTAGCATTATTTTGTTGCAATAAATCGATTCTGATAACTAAAGTGTATTTTTTAAGAAATGTTATTGTTGTATCTTGATGGTATGGGGACCGTCTGATCAGATTAAGTACCTTTAAATTTGTTTAGAATATTTTTTTCTCAACCCCCCCCCCCCACACCAAAAGTCAGGGTTAGTTTCATGGGAGAGGAAGCAATAACTTATCTGGAGTCCTATATACTGCCAAATTGTATTGGATTTCTATTTGAGATTTTGTATTATTGTCCTTTCATTCATAAAGGCTTTTGTCCTAATTTGGATCGACTTATACAAGATCAATATCATGTAGCAAGCCATTAACCCTTTACCCAACAAACCGGCCAAAACCGGCCAAAACCGGCCAAATAAAGCTTCAACAGCCAAAAATATCTTCGGTCTGTCTCAATAGAACCATACAAATATGGATATCATTGGAACCGGCTCCTTGACCACATTGTGATAGTTACAGTTATGCCCTGTGCCAATGCATTCTCTTATATATGCGAGTCGACCATAGGTCGCCTCGCATATATAAGAGAATGCATTGGCCTAAAAAAAATCTTTTTTTACCATTTTTTCTTACATTCTTTAACAATTTTATAATTTTTAATGTGTTAAGCCAATGCATTCTCTTATATATGCGAGGCGACCTATGGTCGACTCGCATATATAAGAGAATGCATTGGCACAGGGCCCTTCTGTTGGGTAAAGGGTTAACAACACAATGTTAAGTTAGTGTAAGTTCAACTTATTATCTGAACATTTCCTCAGGGAACTACTGGTCAATGAGTATTTATTAAAGAAAGGGTTACACTATAGTTAAATAGCACTGTTAATCCATTGGATTAGGTGGGATTATATCTCATATCAGGGTGCTAATCCCTCTATATAAGTAAATCTGGTATGAATTCTAACCAGGTTGTAGGAAGAATAGCCATTCTCACCTTTGAGTATGTAGGATTAGAGTGTTTTGAACATTATCTTTGTCTGTTTACAACATAATTTTAATGGATAGGATCCTCGTTGGTGATAGGTATCAAGTGAGTTTGCAATTTTCTTTATTAGTTCTGAGTCACAATATTCATGACAAATTTGGGCACTTTCCACCAATGTTCGATATAATATAATAAATAATAAAAAGCTTAGAGATTACAATGCCAAAATATAGGTACATATATAGTGAGCATGAATGAGGGGATGATTCACCTCTGAATTTATAAATGCTTCCATATTTTGGTCTCAGCAATCTTAAATTTCATGTTATCCCATTCACTAGACATGAAACTTTTCTTCAAAATATCCAGATGGTAGACAATGCTTATTTTTATAATAGATTCAGACTAAAATTCAAAACGTTTTATATATTTGAACGGAAAATTAAATCTTCACTGAATTACCATTTACAAAGGTAATTATTCAACATAATTTCTTGCATAATTATTCAATAACATATTCTAGAATAATTGTGCCACCATTCATTGTTTAGAACCAACCATAAAATATCCAACTTGTGCAAATTGTGAACACCTCATCTTGGCTCGTTTTTTTCAAGTATTTTGGCACAGTAAACTCATAGCTATTCATGGTCTACAGACTACAGAGTATGTTTGTAATTTTTTATATAACACTTGCATTGGAACCTCAAAGTTCTTCCCATTTGTATTTAAGGTATGGTATAAAACATGGAATCACCTTGTTAAGAAGAGCATTACAGATTCAGGATAAAGTCTGTAAAGATCATCATTTTGATATATCGACAACACTGTTTGAACTGGGTGAGTATATATATTCATTCTTTCTTCTTCCAGCTTATTTATATAATATCTCCATTTTCAAAGAAAATTGAAGCTGTATTTTATGGACCTGCGAATATTCGAGATTCGTTTCGATATTGATATCACCATTGTGATTTGGTATCGACACCGAATCTGACCGCCGATTCGAATATCAAATTTGTCCCCATCATTGACATAATTTTGGACATTTTTCTCAGGGTGTTGATGAAATATATATAGGAGTGATGCATCCACGATATTTATCGTAATATGCTAATTTCATATTATTGGAGGTTTGTTCACGTAGGTATACCATTTTCTTATTGGTTAATTGTGTTATTGGGATGATTATAGATCTTTAGTATCCAATTTTCGCAAACTGCATTGTGGGTGTACACTGACGTGTAAATATATCTCTAGTTAGTGTCATGTTAATAACTGCAAAATTATTTTTGCGCATACACATAAATGTACTATGAAACAGTTTACTTCAATTAATAAGGCTTAATCAAATTTATGTAACTTATACAACCGGAGAATTACATATGCGATGTTATTTTCTGTCAACATACATAAAATGAAATTTGTCGATTCTTATAGGAATAATATTGGGACTGACTTCGAAGACCTATGTTCTAGGCTGGCAGCTAGTCAAAATTGATTCTGACATTGGCTCCCCTATTTGATATTGGATTTCGAATCTGTGGAAAAGTGCTGATTCGCAGGGCCCTACTGTATTTGCAAGCCTTGAAATAACTTTTAACTGAGACAAGTCCAGGGTTCGCGCTGCCACTTGCCAAACTTGCCAATGGCAAAAATAATTCACATTTAGCAAAAAAATATTTTCATTTGGTAAAAGTTTTGGCAAGTCACTTATTAATTCCTCAATAAAGTTGAAAAATATCGGTCAATCAATATCATTCATTTTAGGAGACTACAATATAATTATATTAGTGGTGTTTTACATGGTTTCGGAAAAGTTAACACCTCCGTTAACATGCAGGTAGTCTGATAGCATTAATATCGATTGTGTGGAAGGATTACCCGTATTTAATGTGATGGTGGTGTTTACATAGCTAATCCTCTTGTGGTGTGCCCTTCTGATGAAGCAACCCTTCTACCATTTTATTGTTCAGTGATTTGTTTATAGTTGTATGATAAACCATAATAGAGATGCGAGTATGATTATTAACGAACTGCTTTCCTGTCAATATCAAACGTCGATCAAACCGCGAGTGTCGAAACATAACATCCAATCAATGTTGCAGAAAATGATACTATCGGGGAGAACATTTGGCAAATTCAAAATGAATTTGGCAAAAAATATTTTCATTTGGCAAATAATTTGGCAAAAGTAAAGTTCGGTCCAGCGCGGACCCTGGACATGTCCACTTCTCTCTAACAAATGATTAGTGAGATTTCATGTCGTCTTGCCTCTAGATTGGTGGTCCACATCTGCTTATGTACAGTAATGCTCTAATTAATCGACCTCTTAACCACAGCAGAATTATGGGTAACTTTTCAGGATTTAGTCGGAAATATGGCTTGTTGCCATTCATCGGAAAGCTCTCACCATTTTTTTTATGCTTATTTCTCCTGAAAACTCCCTCAATTGGATAACAGACCATTCCAATTTATACTTTTATAATGAATGGGAAAATCCATTTGGTATAGAAAGGGCTACGCACTGAATGAATATCATTTCATTATATATTTGGCTTTAATTTTAGGTAAACTTCTGCAGAAAGACACCAATTTTTCATCGAGAACAGAGGCCGTGGAGACTCTGAGGAGAGCTTACGATATCAGGGCGACTAAACTTGGTGAGTATACTCCAGTAAAAACAAATCCAGAACAAAGGTCATTAAATCTGTGCTAATAGGAAATATTTACCAAAGTATTTCACAAAGGAGAGGTGCGATTTAGTTTTATATTAGACTATAAATGATATCACAGAACTTAAAGGTACTCGATCCGATCAGAGGGTCTCCATATCATCAAGATACCATCAACAACAACATTTCTTCAAAATGCGCTTTTGTTATCAGAATCATTTAATTGCAACAAAATAATGCTGACCACTGTCATGGTATCAAATTTCCCAAAACGTGTTATTTATCAACATTTTGTTCATTTTGTTCAACGAAATATGGCCGTATTGTCACTTAAGTATTCACGAAATTTGGCCGTATTACCACTTGTTTTAAGAGTTATTCATCTTCATCCGCAATTTTGACCGAGACCACCTGTTTGATGGCGTGTTTCTGGGCCACAAACAATTGAAATAACAAACTTCAAAAATCGATATCTGATCACTCTGAGCTTTGATTGGTGGGTTCCTCGACTGGAATCAAATAATTTTTACCCCCGAAGCCAAAGAAATAGTAATTTAGGAGCGTTAAATTGGATTGAGTATCTTTAAAATCTGAAGTTCAGTCATGATGTTTTCGTGATAACTTTTCGTTTGGATGCTTTACTTTGCAAGTTTTAGAAAGAAGTTAATGATCATAAAAGTTATTTATTCCACACCCTGTGACATGAGGCACATGTATATCGATGTAATCCCAACCATTGAATACATTTTTGTGCAGTGAGAGCTTTCCGATGAATGGCAACAAGCCATATTTCCGACTAAATCCTGAAAAGTTATCCATAATTCTGCTGTGGTTAAAAGGAGTCGATTACATAGGGCATTACTGTAATAACTTCTCAGAAGGGAATATGTAACTAATATCAATGTTAATTTGAGACCATAGATACTTCCCAGAAGATAAGGCCTAAGCAGAATGAGGTCCCCAGAGTGTGAATTTGGTGATGCTAGTCCACTGTGCAGGATAGCATCACTAAATTCACCCTCTGGGGACCTCATTCTGCAAATGTCAGACACACTAAATTCAGGCTTGAATACAAGCCAAAACTACAGTACATGTAATGCTCTAAGTAATCGACGTCTTAACCACAGCAGAATTTTGGGTAACTTTTCAGGATTTAGTCGGAAATATGGCTTGTGAGAGCTTTCCGATGAATGGCAACAAGCCATATTTCCGACTACATCCTGAAAAGTTACCCATAATTCTGCGGTGGTTATGGAGTCGATTACTTAGGACATTACTGTACTTCATTTTGACATTGCCTCGGTGATGTAAATTACATCAAATATCTCATTCTCTTTGATTCGCCAATAATTACCATAGATTAAAATTTGTGCTACATTTGTAATTATAGTCTCAATGAAGTTCACAAGGATTAGGCTTACCTCAGTCCTTCCCAGAAGATGGGAGATATTGCTCTCCCACCCATATGCACTTGCAATTTTTAATTCACGTTTGCTCAAATTTGCACTCGTCCCTCTTGTCAAAATGTTCATGCTCACTGTAGTAGTTGATTCAATATTGATCTTTTTGAAGGTATATTTAGCACCTGTCCCATCTGAGTTAAATTATGGGCATGTGAAAGTTTAACTGAACATAGGTCTAACTCAAAATGACATTTTGTTTGAGAAAAACCCAACTTATAATTATATTATGGGCGCAATTACACCCGTCTTGCGAATTGTGAGAGCAAATAAGTGCTCTCGCTCTGTTTTCCTCGTGGGAAGGACTGGCTTACCTGCTACAAGAGTGTGGAATAAATACAGAACACAACTTGCATCAGAATCTGAAATATATAATCAAACGCATTGTAGATGGAAAGTGGTCGCATGCATATACACAAGCCTTGAAATAGTGTGCCTGTCATTTGCAGAATGAGGTCCCCAGAGGGTGAATTTAGTGATGCTACCCCGCATAGCGGGCTAGCATCACCAAATTCACCCTCTGGGGACCTCATTCTGCTTACACCTCAGCAGAATGAGGTTCCCAGAGGGTCAATTTGGTGATGCTAGCCCGCTATGCGGGGTAGCATCACTAAATTCACCCTCTGGGAACCTCATTCTGCAAATGACAGGCTCACTATTTCAAGGCTTGCATATACAATCCACAACTCACTCAATAAAAGTTCATCATAATAAGATGCCCATTTTTAGCTCAACTTTATTTGTAAAGTTTGAGCTATTGCCATGGATTGGTATCCATCGTCGCTGTGTGTGCGTCCGTCAACAATTTCCATTAGCACAGGCTACATGTCATACCGTTGGTCAGATCATTATTAAATTTGTCATGGCTGTTGACATTGACATGTAGATGGAAACGAGTCATTTTGGGGTCATACGGCAAAAAACATGGCCACCAGTAGCCATCTTGGATTTCAAAATTCACTCCATTAGCACGAGCTACAGGCTGTACTGTTCGTCTGATCATCATGAAAGTTGTTATGGATGTTAATATTGACATGTAGAAGGGAACCAGTCATTTTGAGGTCATTCGGCTGTAAAGCATGGCCACTTGCATGCCATCTTGGATTTTACTCTTCGCATGACTAAATCCTTTGGCATGGGCTGCAAGTCGTACCTTTGGTCGGATCATCATGAAATATGTCATGGATGTTAACATTGACATGTAGATGTGAACAAGTCATTTGGGGGCATTCGACAAAAAAACATGGCCACCAGTGGACATCTTGGATTTCAAAATTCAATTCATTAGCAATGGGCTTCAGCCCAGACTGTTTGTCTGATCATCATGAAATTTGTTATGGATGTCAACATTGACTTGTAGATGGGAACAAGTTATTTTGGGGTCATTCGGTCATAAAACATGGCTGCTGGCAACCATCTTTGATTTTACTCTTTGCATGACTATAACCTTGGGCACAACCTACAGACCACATCCCTCATCTGATTATCACCAAACTTCATTTGTATCATCTGGGTGACCTCGAGATGGAAGCACCAATGGCAATCTTGGGTCTGACTCTTCGTATGACTAAATTCTTTTGCACACCCTACACCAAACTTCATATTGCTCTTTAGGGTGACCTGACTAAATCCAAACGCTTAAATCGATGGAAGAGACCGAACGCAATCAGTTAAAAGGTAATGATGTGAACGTTTCCGCATTTGAGTTGACCTGTGTTTGACCTCGATCACCATCAGTGACAACAGTTAGTTACAAAAGTGTTCCTGGTACATTAATCAAATTTATTTACAAATTAAAACTAATATAATGTCTGAGAATAAAAAGATACTGCCGTATTTATATTTTATCTTATTCTAAATAAATTCTGAAATCGATACCAGACGAACACGCATGCACACATGTAATGTATTTCGTACTATTGAATAAGCGTACCAATTTAATTAGCGGTCTTTTGTATCGGCAAAGCTTTGAAACGGATTAAAACAACAGGACTGGTGTCTAATTAGATGCGCCTAAACCAGAATTGGTTACTGCGCTCCACCACCTTCAGATACACGCAGATACAGATACATGTAGATACATGTTTGCTTAAATAACAAACTGATTGAACAATGGTGACTTCACAGGTACATGTAATTAGAGCATGCAGTGACACATTGTTTTTACATCAGCTATTGTGCTGGAAGGGACTCTTTGTTTTTACAATGATTGTCCAAACTAAACACTAATTCACTAAAAGTACAGGACGGTGGTTTATTGTTTCCATCACAGTTTTATTAAATCAAATCATCACCATTGATGAGCCGTCGGGAAAACCATAGCTCAGAGTTGAAATCTACTGTCAACATTTTCAAAAAACGCAAATTACCGTAAAATGTATCGTTTCCGTGTTTCCTGGTTTATCTATACATATTATTTCTTATTATAGCATGTTTATCTATTGCAATTTATATTTATTTTGTAGTTTATTGAATAAAGTTTAAGTAATCAGTAATGAGGTGTTCGGGTCTCGATAACTCTTACTGACGGCGGCTATATATTCCGATAGTTTTGCAATTTTCTGCACCGAACAGAAGGGTCAGTCTGAATGGTGTTCGGTTTAGAGAGGTTTTACTGTACTTAGACATTTCAACTTTCCGCATTCCTATTCGCTCCATTGATGTAACACATGAAATTAACCCCTTTCCAAGTCATTGACACTTTCATTTCTGTATATTTGTGAGAGGAGATTGTCCACTATTAACATAGGCATACAATACATGCATCTACTTACAGGGGGAGATCATCCACTTACAAAGGACATACGGAAAGTTTTATCACAAGTACAGGTTCAGGCGAGACTGAAACAACCAGATTATAGTGCTCATTCCTACTCCCAAGAGAAGAGAACTGTGGAACAACCTCATAGTGACATGTCGTTCCGTCGCCCTGACCTTCATTCTGCAAGGAGTAGGTCATCATATTCTAGCCATAGCTTCAAACGACCTGGCAGCAGAGCTTTCTCTGCATCGACAACGAAAAGTCAAAGAGATGATGTTTCTCAGTGTAGTGCTCCGTCGGGCTACCAGACGAACTTACATAATCTTCCGGCATCGGAAAAAATTCTTTTGGAGCCTGACTACCCTAAACTTCTACATCGTGAAATGGAGGCGAAACTTAAGTTAAGTTTGTTGTCGCTGCAGCAAAGTATGTCTACAGCTTCATACTCCTCACCTAGAGTTCATGAGATGCCGTCGTATGAAGATATATCTTCTAAAGACTCTAGCAGTGCAGCCGGAGGAGCAGACAACTCATCTCAGGATACAGATCAGCCTCAATATGAAACCGAGTCTAAGATTGATAGCTTCGCAAACGATATTGGACCCGTTTCTAAATGGGGTGTTGAACCTCAGGAAATACAAGTGAGCATTGGTCGTCCAAAGTCATCGATGCCTCGAAAAATGAGGCCTATTAGTGCACCACAGAAATTGTTTAATAGATATGGCAGCCTTGGTAGTGATATTGGCAAGTTGTCATCGAGAAGTAATAACTCACCAGCAAAATCACGAGGGTGGAGTGCACGTAGTGCGGTTTCCACAGCAACGTCATGTTTATCGACAACGAGCATAGTGAGCCACCAATCAAAATGTGACATTCCCGGTCCACATTCGATTCATAAAAGTAATTCTCGGACAGTGACGGCGGGACCACATAGTTCATTGTTCAGTTTACTCGGTCCGCCTCCGTGTCCAAGAACTAATTCAAAACAAATTCACCATCAATCGGCATATTATCATGTACCTGGACGGTATAGTAACAAACAAGATCAACTTACAACGAAGAGAATGCAGAAACGACCAGAGGTTAATGCATTGAAATTATCAATGGCGATGAATCGAAACAAGCAATATCGACCGTCCAGCTACAGAAGTGAACCTGAGGGCTTCAGACACACCCTACAGGAGCATCAGGATGGGGATGAACAGCATGAACAACCAACGGTGTCCTTCAAAGAAGCTGTCGTTGTTGGTTGAATCATTGTTTAACCCAATCTATACTAAATACTCATTAACAAGTAGTTCCCTTAGGAAATGTTCAGATAATAAGTTCAACAACCGGACATAGGCCGTTTGTTGAACTTATTATCTGAACATTTATTATCTCTTCCTCTTTGTCGTCTGCTTATATTTTCTGAACATCACTCCAGATGAAAAATAGATCATTCCAGTGTATACTTTAATAACTGGGTGGGAGAATTCATTTAGTATAGAAAGGGTTAAAGCCCCACATAATGTCATAGTCCTAAATTTCATCGTATATCACAGGTTCTATATGTTATACCATTAGAAAGAATATACTTTTCCGCTGAGCAAATGGTTGTCTCAAAAACAGACAACTTGAGATTTTGATAAAATATTATTAACAGTGAAATTATTTTTTGTAAAAAGGCACATGTAGCTCAGTGATAGTTACTTCTAGTTATTCAAGTTTTCCAGACAATGATTGTTTATCTAGTATTGTCCAAAAGTTGGGTAACCATAGTCCTTATAACTATGTGCTTATTCTCTGTGATATTTTTTTTTCATGTATCATCACACCTTATAAACAGGCAACTCAGTGATATTTATGGATCATGGATACTCAAATTATTGTTGGAAGAACAGAAGACTGCCTTGAAAAACCTAAGAATATTCATAGTCCAAGTTTCCTTTGACGTAAAGCAGCTGGTGACATCGGTATAGATAGATACTGCGTTTACGTCCAAGCCCCATCCATATAACCTTCTATAGCAGACTTTACACCCAGATCCAGTGGAGCGATTTTTCTTCAGTTTTAACTGATTTTATCATTCATATCAATACAGAATGCTATATTTATCAGAAATAGTGATATCTTATAATAATAATGATGTATTATAATCTAACTTTTATGTTAAATTACACACATAATATGCCGTGTAATTAGAAGTAATCAAACATTCCTTTACCTGCAGAGAAGAACCAAACTGGTTGGAAGTTTAGTCGGCAATGATTGGCTTCTATGCCGACAATCAAGTTCACCCATAATTTAGGCGATAAACAACACATTTTGAAACATGTGGGAGACTTACATACATAAGAAAATGCACTGGCACAGGATCTTTAACCCTTTGATGACAGGAGCTGCGCTGGTGCAGCATTAAATATATTGTGTCAGTGCATTCTCTTATATATGCCAATGTTCCATAGGGAGTCTTGCATATATAAGAGAATGCACTGGCTAACAAGGTCAAGACAAATATTGTTAGGCCAATGTATTCTCTTATATATGCAAGGCTCCCTATGTGAGACAGGAAGCTCCAGTCATGGAAGGGTTAATGCTGCACCAGCGCAACTCCCATCATGAAAGGCTTAACTGCTGTTCTTTGAATCTATTTCTAAAAATCCCTACAAATGAAAGAGTGGGAATCCATATAAGCAGAGTCTTTACTGTCAGAAATATCACCACAAATGAAGAATAGACCATTCCAATGTATACTTTCCTGATTGAATGGTAGAGTCCATTTAGATATATTGAAGAGTTATGGTATCATTTCAAACTGTCTCAAACTGAATAACTAATCTGTCTCTAGCCTGCTTGCCAACATATTATATTTGTATGCATTTTGTCTATGTATTTTTATAAAGGAATATTGATACATATGTTAGATGATTATAATAATATGCTAATATTTTCCTAAAGACTTGAAACAGCTTGACTCGAATAGAGTAAATTCTCAAATTTAAATTATCGCTGCCATTTATATTATTATTCTAATGTGTATTCAGGGTTTGTTATGTGTTCTAAATACACAGAGTGGTCTAAAGTTTCATTTTGATTGCTCTCCACAACTCTTGTCAATGTGTTGAGTAATAATAAGGCCTGAACAAAATAGTAATGTTTCCGGTAATATAGGGTAAAAAAGTAGGTGGGTGGGTGGAAATAATTTTGTTTGTTCTTCAATATTTCTTTTTTGGAAACATCTACAAGACGATATATATAGAATATGTAGCTAGTGTCGTCGCTTAAATTGTTTATGTCCGTGAGGGGATTTGAGCATTTATTGGGTGAGGCTCTGCCGAGTCCAATAGATGCCAAATCCCCTGAGCGGACATAAACAGTTTAAGCGACGACATTAGCTACATATTTTATTTATCCATCGCACAAAACTTGCCTTTTGTGAGGTAAATCTGTCATTTTCCTCAGTTTTACATTCGTTACTTCGATGACGCCATTACATTTATTAGGTCAAACAAACCAATTAGCATTCATGACGTGGGAAAACCGGAGTGCAGCTCAGAGCGAAATATTTCGTTGGCATTTTTACATTGATTATAAAGTACAGACCTTGTTCTGAGGATTTATAGATGTTTTAGAGCTAAAACATATATCATTTTCAAATTATTTTAGTGAATTATACACAATAAAAACGTTCTGAAATCACAATGACGTCATTAAGGCCGGTTGACGTCCCTAGTTACCTGCACAATTTGCATATCAAATTACGTCATAAAAGTAGTACTAACCTAATAAAGCTACGTTGACCTAATAAAGCTACATTTACGTAATAAACGTAACGTTTATTAGGCAGGCTTTATGTAGTCAATAGACGTAGTGAGCGGTGGATAAATGGAATTCTTTCTGAATACATGCCCTCGTAGCACAAATGATATAACAGGACACAAGAGGCTAAATGGGTATATTACTTTAAGTATTAGGAGGGATAATGAAGCCTTATTTTTGTCAAAAATGATCGCGGCATAAACCACATTTTGAACTGGGCCATATACACAAGGTCGTTGCCAACTTAAAAACACTTCCTGTGTAAATAACTCAGATCGACGACTGATCAGCACAGTTTTACTATGAACGGAGATCTATAAATGCATTCCCCCCCATTTTTCGCTTATTAATTAAATTAGTAGGTGTGGAGGTCTGGACTTGGGGTGGGCGGGTTCCCAGAGATATCACTATTTATTTTAGGCCTAATAATAAAATCTTAGAAATTTATCGCTATTTATCTATGTAAATATAAATAGAGAATGTTAGATTCAATGTGGTCATGAGTTTTTGAATGTGAAAAATATTCCCAATTTGTTTCTGAATTGTTTAATTAAGAAATGGATGTTCGTTTGCTTGTGTTCCATGGGATAAGGATGCAAGTTGGGGTGACATTCTGTTTCGCGTTCCACACGTAAACATATCAAACTAACTTGCATCCCAACATCAATGACCTCATTGAAGCAAATTTTTATTTCTTAATTAACCTCTTCGATGCTAAAGGACGTTATGATGTCGTGTGCTGGGCTGTTGACATTATTGCCATTTTCCAGTGGGAACATATAACGGGAATGTCACAACAACCATAAAACTGACTCAGTTGAAAGGCTGTTATCATTCACAATCGTGGAACATCATACACTATTTGAAATTTCAAGATAGTTATTCAGATGCGCCAATCTCTGAGTTCCAATTATGTATACTGCTAGTGTGCTGAAGTAGGTCCTACAGACCATATTGCACATGGCGTCCACTTTTATGTCCGTAATAGTTACGGACGTCATAGCAGTGAAGAGGTTAAATTCAGTGCTACATGGCCTTAAAATCATAGATCCTATATGTTCACTTTTGCCAAAACTCAATTTTTTGCTGAAATTGTTGAAATGGAAATCCTGCTGAATCATATCATGTACACATATTGTTCATCAACATTCATACCAAATATTATGAACTGTATAGCAAACTAAAATCCATCTGTCATTTGTTAATTATATATTTATAAACATATATTGTTAATTATTTTGCTTATCTTAAATTTATTTGTTCTTTAAAAAACAAATCTCATAAACAAATGTGTTAGATGTGCTGATTTTCCCATTTTCATCATTCCAAATAGCAGAATCACTGACATTCACCTCATTCCTCTTGGGAAATGTGACCCCCCCCCCCCCCCCACTGCAAGGCAACGAAATAAGAGTCTTTCTGTCAGAGCTCCATCGTAAGCCTCTTCCCCCCCCCCACCCGAAAAGTGGGAAAATAAGCCTTCTGCCATCCCCTCTCTAGTGACAGGGAGTTATATAGCCTTCTGCCAGACCCTCCCTCGGTAGGGAATGTGATACCTTCCATCGTCAGCCCCCTTAAAGGTGAGTAAATACGCCTTCTGCCAGGTAAATGTGAAGCCTTCCCCAAATGTGGGGAAATAAGCCTTTTGCCAGCTCCTCTATAGAGACATGGAGTGCTGTAGCCTTCCACCGTCATGAAGCATCCCATTGTCAGCCACACCAACCTAAAGTTGGGGGAAATGAGAAGACTTCTGCAAGCCCCCCCCCCCCCCCCCCCCCCCACCCTGAGGCAGGGAAATTTTAAACAAAAATAATTTAACTTTTGAATTGTTTTTATAGTGAACTCCTTTGTCAACCAAAAACAATTTTTTTTAAATTAAATTAATGAATTTTTTAAATCACAATTTTGAAAAACATAACGCCATTATAACATCAGCCGGGTATCCTGAGTTACCACACCAAATTTTGTTGAAATTGGTCCAGGGATCATGGAGAAAAATTGCAAACAGACTGACAGGCAGATATGCCCTACTCTTTTAAATATATACTAGCCGATGAGCCCGACGTTGTCCGGGCTATTCAAAAACCAAATATCAAGTCGATAGCTCTACCCAGCCCGACGTTGTCCGGGCTATTCAAAAACCAAATTTCAAGTCGATAGCTCTACCCGTTTCCGATATCTGGTCTGCGCATGCGCGAAGCTGGCGTCGCACGGGCTCGGCGACCCGATAAAATTCGTATCCGGGGGAAGATACATTCACATACCAAATTTCAAGTCGATAGCTCCACCCGTTTCCGAGATCTCGTCTGCGCATGCGCGAAGCTGGCGTCGCACGGGCTCGGCGACCCGATAAATTTGTATCCGGGGCAAGATACATTCACATAGCAAATTTCAAGTCGATAGCTCCACCCATTTCCGAGATCTCGTCTGCGCATGCACGAAGCGGGCGCCACACGGGCTCGCCAACACGACAACGACGACCGCCTGGTCAAACTACACACACGTACCAAGTTTCGTCCCGATCGGTCGAGAATCGTAGATTTGTATAAATGACATACATACAGACAGACAGACAGACAGAGGTCTTCAAAATATATAGGAGATAGGTATCACCCCCATAGACAGGAGATGGGGGAAAGTGAATCATACTGTCAGAGTTATTGCCCTCTGGGTGAAAATGCATATGTGCCAACTTGGGATCTCTGTATCTCTAAGAGGCCATTTTCACATTTATTATATAATTGGGCTTAAGTGCAATTAGTCGATCACATATTAAATTTAATTGCTCTTAAGTGCAATTAAATTAATATATAATTGCGATTAAGTGCAATTCATTTAACATTATGTGGGCAGCAATTGCAATTGAATTGCGATTAATCGCAATTGCGTAAAGCTGTAAGTTATTGCTCTTAAAAGTTTAATTGAATTGCACTTAAGTTTAATTTAATTGCGCTTAAGTTTAATTTAATTGCACTTAAGTGTAATTGTATTGTGCTTAAGTCCAATTATTTAATAAATGTGAAAAATGCCTCCCATATATCCCTCAGTCATATTAAGTTATGGTCCTTAGAGAGTAAATACATCCACCCTGATCTCCTTCATATTTGATCAGACGAGCATTGTCTTTATTATATTCATGAACCCCATTAGGATGAGGATATCCAAATGCAACATGTTTAGTCCAGTCGTCTCAGGCAAGATTAAGACATCTTTCGAATTAAGCCACCAGCGAAAATTAATTAACTTCCGCGAAAAGTCACCTTTGTGGGGAATACTCTGCAGTAAATGTGTTTATCTTATGAACTTTAAACATGTTTATCTTATGAACTTTAAACGTGTTTATCTTATGAACTTTAAACATGTTTATCTTATGAACTTTGCAAACGTTGAGCGTTTGTGTGGATATGTTTACAACTTTGTTACTGTTTGAAATTTCCGATCTGACACCCCTAAGGTTCAAAATTTCCGACTGGTTCATTGCCATTCAGACCAGAATAAAAGTATAAAAATATGCTACTGTTGGCCTAAAACAACAAATTTCCCACTAATTACTTGTTGGAAAATGTTCAACCTATACGTGGTGTACAATTTCCAACTAATGTTGTCTCAGGCATGAATTGTCCAACTTGAAAATTTGGACCACAGTTTGGGGGGGGGGGCAAATAATACCCCAATACCTCCCCACACTCCCGTCGTCACGTCCATGTTCAAAAGTAACCGCAATTTGGTGTTCCGCCATCTAAACCGTTCTAAACGTTTCCAATCTCCTAAATTCACCGATTGTATTTTCTGGTTGCTTGGTGCCACCAGCTACGGGCCACATCCATAACATCGCAGAACCCAGACTGAGATATGTTTTAAGACGTAGTTGTCGCCCCTGCAGTTCAGCTTGTTTGTTTACGATCTTTGCCCTCCATTATAGTTTGACGTTGACAAACAAGATGCGTTTTTTTCGCCAAAAGTCGCTACCGTACACACAGTTTAACTATTGTATTAAAATGAGCAAACTCGCACCGAAAATGTAATCAAAGCAAATGGTTCCCAAAGGTAAACTGATGGATGACGTCATCGGATGCTTAGTCATATTATGTGAAATCCTGTTCGTTAATTAAATCAAGGACGCAATTAGCCAACTCAAGGTCGCTCTAATCCTATTGCATCGAACAAGTGCACTTAAATATAAATTGAAGGCTGCGTGAAAGTTCACATGGTTACAATTTGTTAATCTGTTGTTCAATACAGTATAAGTATAATTTTAAATCGATTAACATCTCCTACCAACTAGGACGTGGTGACACGGGGCATCTCACACAAAAAATTCAAGTTGGAAATGTGATGTCCGGCACAATCATTTCTTGGAAATATTTGAATAAAATAACATTTATTTTTTCAGGTATTTGATATTCCAACCAGTATAAAGTGTGAATTAAATTGTCTTTAGACAAAAAGAAATATTTTCTACTTTCGGCTTCTTTCGGTCACATTTTTGGACTGCATTGCAATTCGGGGAAACCTTCCATCTATATGCGACTGTTAGGCTGGAAATTTCCACATATGGAAAGTTTGAGGTAAAAGCAATCTCTACAGAAATTGTTTCTCGGTTTAACGGAAACGAAATCCACCAGCGAATGACGACACTAAATTCACTTATGGGATGAGTGTGGAATTAGGTCAAAGAAAGAGGTTCAAATTAAAAAAAAATTAAAAAACAAATGGAGTGTCAAAGCATGGTAAATTTGGCAGGGACGTACGTGTTATTTGGGTCTCCGTTAGGGGTTTCCACCATGGAATTTCCAGCTGGACCCACTTGTCCAGACCGAAATTTCCGAGTCAGTGAAACTCCATTTGCACCCCCGATATTTCACACTAAATTATGGCCGGAGAATCAAACTATCAGAACAAGTTCCTCCTATTATTGGTCTGAAATATCCAAATAATGTTGTTCCATGCATGAAATTTCCTAACTGGTGAAAAATTTGGCCAAATTTGGGGGGGGGGGGGGGGGGGTAGACACCCTTCCTTACCAACACCCATGTCGCCGCATACGTGAAATGTGTATGTGGAGATCATCAGAATCTAAACCCGCTTTTAAGTAGTACGTCCCTCTCTGCAAAGGACATAAGATAAACATGTCGAAATCTGAACGCAATAAAGTGGCTGCCCATAATACACTGGACGAACTACATACAGAAACAAGAGCATCGCTATTGGGCGTGGCAAAATACACCCGTGGTATTTCAAGCAAAGGCAATAACTCTAGAACCCAAATTCGAACTTGACCTGTATTGTGGGCTAGTAAACTCGCCTAAAAATTTCATTCCATTCAGTTCAGACTTTGTAAAGTTATCATCCGGAAAAAAAATAAAACGGACAGACAGACAAATAACAGCCGCGCCCGCCCGTCCGTCGTACCGCCCATCAACAATCGTCTTCTCCAGAACCATAAGACAGAATGGGTGTGTATTTGGTGTGGATGTTCCCTATGTGACTCATATTCAGATTTCCTCAAATGAGGTCACCAGGTCAAATAGTTGTGAAGCCAGGGCCATAAGTATTCCCCTGCATAGTAATTCTTAAGACGACTTCTTCTCAAGATACATCGGGCCTATTTAGCTTATATTTGGTATGGAGAGCCCTTGGGTGACTGGGATTCAGATTTTTTCAAATGTAACCGGGTCAAATAGGTCCAATATTGTTTTAATTTAAATATTTCATATATTTTTTATTTTACTCATTGCTCAATTAAAAAAAAAAAAAAAAAAACCCCGAGTCACCACACCAAATTGATGGGTCAAATGCCCATGTCATGAAATACAGTGTTTTCATTATTTCACATTACCAAATTCTTTGAAAACTTACCTCTAGCACTGAAAACAATAACCGTACCAGAGTCATGTATGGATGATAATCATCTGATCGTATCTGACATGTTTTGTAAACAAAATAACAGGAGATGAGAATGAGATGGAATCCCATGTGTTGTTCGAAGCAGCCTAGTTGGTCAACAAATTATTATTTTTCTTTAGAAGTGAGATTGTATATGTAACCATGTAATCTATTATATAGATTTATTTAAATATCTGGCCAGTCAAAAGTGGCGGGGATACGGATGTAACACCTTTGCTTCCAATGCGTTGACTTCAACTCCTATATAAACATATCCTCCAAAATTACTAAAACATTTTGAATTAAAGTTGGGTACTGATATATGGATTCCTGTAATCATATTTTTGATAAATTATCAGTTATAGATGTAACATGTGATGCAATATTGCGGTATGTGGATATAGGTTGTTAACTCTTTTCGTCTATGCTAATGAGGTGTAGATTTATTATGCTGAAAATTCCAAGTAACGTTTATCAGTGGTTACATGGTGATATAACCCGTCCCTAAATTTTGTAACTACTTTTGAGGAAAATGAATTCCATGCAACTTTTGATTAAAGGTACTCAACCCGATAAAACTCCTCTCAATTACTATTTCAATGGCTTCGGGGGTCAAAAAAATTTGATTCGAGTCGAGGAAGTCACACATCAAAGCTCAGATTTGTTAGATATCGATTTTAGAAATCTATTATTTTTCATTATCGGGAATTCTTACTGGCCCAGTGCGTAGTCAATTATCACCACTTGATTATAGAGTTATCCATCCTTGTCTGTTTGAATAGAATTTTGGCGTAAAATCTCGAGCATGTTACCAAATTGACGGCAGTTATAAGTACTCATCTCGAGAACATAAGAATTTTCAAAAATCAATATCTAATAACTCTGAGCTTTGTTTGATGGGTTCCTCGACTCGAATCAAATATTTTTTACCCCCAAAGCCAAAGAAATAGTAATATAGGACCCTCTGATCGGATTGTTGTTGTTGGAATCTGTTGAGATGGGGACCCTCTTTACGGGTTGAGTACCTTTAACCGTTTGAAATTACTAGATGAATGGATCTCATAGATTGGGATTTGCATTGGTTCAAATTGGGGCAGAATAGGGGCAGAGAATAGAGATTAAACTATCCACCACCCACTCTATCTATGCTGTGTAATTAAAGTCTAGTACATGAATACTAATATAAGGATTCATAATGATTTCAAATGATTGGGGGGGGGGGTATGTGAGGGCAATGTTAGGGCAACGGATTGAGAGAGAGAGCCAGAGCGTAGAGGGGGTTGGTTCAAACTTAGATAAAAAAATTCAACAGTTGGAAATTTCATGCCTGATACAACAATAGTTATAAATTTGAGTAGATTATAGAATTGTTCTCATAGTTTGATTTTTCCAACCTGTATTCAATAGAACATTTGTTGTTTTTAGACCAACAGTCCATGTTATTTTCCTACTTTCGGTTGAACATTTGGATCGAAATGGCCACATTTTTTTACTTTATGGGAGAAATCAGGTTGGCCACAAAATTTAACTTTATGGGGGGAGGGGTGTCAGTTTGGAAATGTGAAGAACTTGAAGTACCAGTTGGTCTGCATGGTTGTCTGGTTAGGGTAGGGGTTGGCGATTGACCAGTTGTTTGCAATTAGAAATTTCAAGGTGAAGACCCCTGCTCTATGGAGAACATCTCGCTATGTCCATATTTAGAATTACTTGTTTTAACCCTTTAACCAACAGAACGGCCCTGTGCCAATGCATTCTCTTATATATGCGAGTCGACCATAGGTCGCCTCGCATATATAAGAGAATGCATTGGCTTAACACATTAAAAATTATAAAATTGTTAAAGAATGTAAGAAAAAATGGTAAAAAGTGTTAAAAAAAGATTTTTTTTAGGCCAATGCATTCTCTTATATATGCGAGGCGACCTATGGTCGACTCGCATATATAAGAGAATGCATTGGCACAGGGCATAACTGTAACCATCACAATGTGGTCAATGAGCCGGTTCCAATGATATCCACATTTGTATGGTTCTATTGAGACAGACCGAAGATATTTTAGGCTGTTGAAGCTTTATTTGGCCGGTTTTGGCCGTTTTGTTGGGTAAAGGGTTAAGTGATTTTGACAAGTACTGCATGACCGTTGCAGTCTTCATAGTCCCAGTCTGCTCAGTCTTTACAGTCATGAATTTCCAACTTAAAACTGTTTGTGAGACACAACCCAATCCATACATGATGGTGCACTCATTCTGTTGTTCTGAAGATACACAATTCTGACGATTACATTTTTTTTTTAAATCAATTTAATTATGGCATGTATGAGAGTTACGTTTATGTCAGCAACTTGACGCCTTCTTCGTACTTGTTGGCGATCCAAAAATCAGAAAGCTGTTAAGATTTCATACATTCATGGGAGCAACATTATATTACCGCAACTTACAAACTTTATGCTACAGTAATTACTCGGAGGAAGACTAGTTGCGTGCGTCTTTTTTTGGTGCCAAATTTATTATGGTATGATGATATACGCATGCTCAATGTCCATACATCCTCTTCGCAAGAAAGTGAGAACACAAATTGGAGTCTGGCATATGGACCGCAGAGGTTCGAGAAGTTAAAATACATTTCCTGTTTACTAACGCAAATATATACGTAAGATTTGTGGAATTTGCACACGATTTGTCGGCGATGGTATCTTCTTGTCTCACATCCACATTGGAAAATAAGATTGGTATTCGAAATTCGTCATAAGACGACAAGAGGTGATTTAGTTTGGATTTGTTCTCCATCTTGGTCTTCCAGACGAGAGGACTGGAATCTCTAACAGAACCGCTTCGGCTGGGGATATTTGTTTGCAAAAAATACCTGTTTTCTTGGTAGATGGATTGAGCATATTTAATTATGTTTGGGTGACGTTCTTATAACACCACGATGCTAGACGGTTGACCTCCAGATGAGGTGAACGCGTGGTTGGTTCCTCAGCGCAGTCGAATGAGAGTTGTGAGTTGTTTGGATACGAATCTTTGCTAATCTACTCCAAAGGTTTCTAAACAGTTTCTGCTTCTCCAAATATTTAACTAAGGCAGACGACAGCAAAGTCACGTGACCTGCCGTATACAGGTGTGCAAGCAAAATATGGTCCTGAATTGATTTTCGCGGGGACCGTTGCACAAGATACGCAAACTTGTGTAAAACCCCTGATATTAGCACCTGTTGGATATGGGAGGCGCCCCTTCAGAAATAACTCATCAGACGTCGACCCCGATCATCTAGGCGTGCGCTAAACATTCTTCTTGTGTTTCCCGGGTGAATTTATGGAATGTATATTTCGTGGAATCAGAGACGGAAGAAACCTTGATCGCGCAACCGATGATGGCTGAGGAAAGAGGTGAGATATGTAACAAATTTTCTCATATCCACATGCAAACTCCATATGCAAACCACACATTGTGATTATATGGACATAGACAGGCTATATGCGCCGAACAATACCAATGCTATAACATTATATAGGTGATTACATTTATTACTTTATAAGTTCCTATATAGTATTTCCGCAAAATGCACTTTGTATCATTTGTGTCCGTTAATTCTACCCAAAAAAACTGTATTATAACAGGCTAGATATTGAAAATTCCATAATTTAGTTTGTTTGAAATTACACAGTAAGAGTGGTTAACAACAAACATAAGTATGTGATATATTATTGCAAAAAAGTAATAATTCTTACCAATACTATACAATATACGCATAAAAAGTACAATATTGCTTAGGCACATATACAGCTATGGGTCTTCGATTGAAAGTTAAATTTTTTCCCACGTCAAAGAAATTTTAATTCATACAACCTAAGCCGCCGGTCTGGTAAGTAAAGTCAACTGGAGACCCAAATCAGAACTATTTCATTTTTTAATTAGAGTGCATTTAATTTCAGCCAAAAAGTTTTATTTCGCAAGAGTAAGAGTACGCATGCATGCCCTATATTTGGGACAGTGAATATGAACGTGGGAAAAGATATTGTCATTTACCATTGTATTATTCTTTTTTTCAATAAAATATTTTTTTAAACATTTCCTGTGCTTTCATACTGAAGTTTCGAAACCCCTCAAAATTACAACTATACTAAAAAATAATGCTGTGTGAGTCGGGCGGGGGGGGGGGGGGCTACAGGATACACTGAGCTCCGGTGGGTGGGTGGTACCTGAGCGCCGATAGCAAATTTTTCCGAAGTCATGTATTTTTTTGCAAATGCAATTTTAAAGATAAATTATGACCACTAAAATTATTTTAAATGTACAGGCTTATAAACTGGTCCCATATATAGCATTCATCAAGAGAAGGTGGCTCCTAATTTCAATATTTACCTAATAATATTGTTATTTTTTAACACAAAGATTTTCCATTAGTTATTTTTTACATTCAATTATCGCTGCGATGCCAACGTCTGCTCATTTAATTCTTCTGATGCTTTAAATGATATGGATGTTGGAAGATAAACATATTTCCTGTATTATTCATTATGATTAGTATTCATTAGTGTATGATTTCATCATTTGGGTAGATGGGACCTTGGATTAATTACATTTACCTACTATACTGATATAACGAAAAGCTGAGTAATTGAACATAACATGATAATTATTGCAAAACAATTATTCATCTTTGAGATGATAACACATTTTTTCGGGATTACTGCATGTTTCTGCCACATGGGCTTATACAGCGCTGCACTGCCCACCCCATCCAAACCCGCACTACCCTTGTACAGGCATATATGCACCGTCCCTATACGTGCCTGCTCTATATATCCATCACGCAAATATACATGTGTCTCAGGTATACTACAACGACGTAAAGCAGGTCTTATACACTGGTACATGTACGTGCATACGGCGACCGGTGCGGGTGTGGTGTAGATACACTATAGGTACATAGTTAGGTTGTGTTGTTGGGGGGGGGGGGGGTGACACTGCTGTGCATTCACATCGTTGTCGCATTATATACTGCAGGTATATATGGCCGCTGAACCTTATACATGTATTTGACATTGACAAGTTTAGTTAATGAGTGTTTTGTGATTTTCTGAGAGTTATTGTTCTTTTCATTAAGCTTATCTAATTGGCATTTCATCCGAATGGTTATTTAAAACATTTCACTGCCCATATATAATGTCTTCCTTATCCTGCTATTTGCACCGTCTTTCATCAAACTTTGGGGGTGGGTCATCAATTGCCCCGGAAAAAAAACTTGTGTTGGAGGGATCGGTGTCCGGGATCGGAAAGGAAATAAGCGCGGATTTGTGGTTTACGCACAGGGAATGTAACCATGGTAACCAGATTTGTTATCGATCTGAGCAAGTTTGACAGTTGCTTTTCGCGACCTTCGGAGGTTTCTACGCGCAGTGAAATAATTTCTTGGTGTTAAATTAGACATAACCCCTGTGCGGTCTTTCCTCAACCGTAAAAACAGACAACGTCGCAAAATGACATGTCGGCTGATATTAATGACGACAAACCTCAATAAACCAAAAACATCATCTTTCCTCCACTTAATATCTCCAAAGAACACGAAAGTCGTACACTATTCTATCCTTTACCTGAAATGAATGTTGGTTGGTTGCATTGCACGCAGACCCCTACTTGCTTTCATATTGTATAGATGCTCTTTTAAAGGTACTCAATCTGACCAGAGTGTCCCCATATCATCAAGATACAATAACAACAACAATATTTCTTCAAAACACCCTTTAGTTAGGTACTCAATCCGAGCAGGCGCTCCTAAATTACTATTTCTTTGGCTTCGGGGGTAACCAATTATTTGATTCGAGTCGAGGAACATACCCATCAAAGCTCAGAGTGATCAGATATCGAATTTTGAAGTTTGTTATTTCAATTGTTTCTGGATCAGAAGCACGAGGTCAAACGGACGGTCTTGCAGATAAAGATGGATAACTCTAAAATCAAGTGGTAATAATAACAACTTGATTTTAGACTCAAATAAATACACGGTGAAGGCATCTGTTCTATCGGAATTATATAATTGCAATATTGCGTGTGTCTAAGCTTTGGTACATTATCCTTTTCTAGGTTATTAATTTATTCCCATATAAAGGAAATCACTATATATATTATAACACCTCGTTTGTATACACCTCGTTTCGGACTTTAGTATTACATACTAGGGTTCTGGTTTAATTCAATTCATTTGATTGGACTTATTTTTGGAAAGCTTAATTAATGACCAGAATCTCAGCTTATATGGACCAGAATCTCAGCTTATATGGTCAAAACTCATTCATTAAGATGAAATATAATTACATATTGACCAGTGTATTGACATAGGTTTTCTCTAACCCCGTGTTTAGTTACTACAAACCCAATGTTCGGTTAATTTAACCCAAAGTTTGGTTACAAAGTTGGGTTACCATAACCCAATGCTTGGCTACAAAGTTGGGTTACCATAATCAAATGTTTGGTTACTTTTTACTGACCCAACTAGTTTAGTTAACAGGTTTAGTCAGATTCGGTTGACCTGTAAACGTCAGGTTACAATCTTACTAAACTTTCATTATATTCAACCCAATTTTTTTAGTGTATCCCTGTCCGAACTATTTTCACACGCTGTCGTCATAATTATCACTGCCCCAATTATTGTTCTGGACGTATACTAACAAGAAAACCATAGTCAGAAATGGTAACGCCACCAAGATCATATTAGTAGCCATAAATATAAATTATAATATAATTATAATATAAACTAGCTTTCAAATTCCATGTGGGAAATTTGCATACTTCCATATATCAAGTTTTCCCGTTTCTCGTGTTATACATTACATTCTTCAAACTGTCTTCTTTATTACACTAGCTGATGGGCCCGACTTCGTCCGGGCTGTTTCCCATCTGATTTCAGACGAAAGGCGCGATTTGACCTTGAATTGACTATTTTGAAAGTCAAGGTCAGGTCGGGGTCATGATTTGACCCGTCCAAAACATTCCCCCGACAAAAGTATCCATAGGTATCAAATTTCGTCGAAATCCATCCGTTTTAGCGGATTTGACCTTTGATTGACCATATTGAGGGTCAAGGTCACGCCGGGGTCACAATTTGACCCGTTCAAAACACTCCCCGGACAAAAGTATCCCTAGGTATCAAATTTCGTCGAAATCCGTCAGTTTTACCCAAATTGACCTTGAATTGACTGTTTTAAAGGTCAAGGTCAGGGTCACGATTTGACCCGTCCAAAACAGTCCCCAGACAAAGGTATCCCTAGTTATCAAATTTCGTCGAAATCCGTCCGTTTTACCCGATTTGACATTGAATTGACCATTTTGAAGGTCAATGTCAGGTCGGGGGCACGATTTGATCCGCTCAAAGCACTTCCCGGACACAAGTATCCCTAAGTATAAAATTTCGTCGAAATCTATGGAAAGCCGAAGGGGGCATGCTAGTTGCTAATTGCTAGTTGCTAGTTATACGATGCACGACTTGACGCGGTTTTTTCAAGGTGTTTCAGGGTGTTTCAAACTAGGAGATAGAATTATTCTGCGTTTCAAATGGTGCTGAATTATAATATTTTATTCAAATTTTATGGCATAAATTGTTATTAAAACCGTATATACTATAAAAAAATCGATGACTCGAAAATTAAGTGGGCCATTAAAGTCAATACAAAGTCACAATTGCCGTTAGGTTCATCTCATACTCGTCTATTCAGCGATATTCTGCAACGCAGTTTGTTATAGCCTCCAGTATTCATTAAGCGTTATAGCCCCACTGTTATAATCCGCCTTTAGCTGGCATATTCTTGCCTCTGAGATTATTGAGATATTACGTCACACGTAATGACATTAAATCGCATGGAAACATAGCAATTGTGTGGGCTGCGTGGCGTGAATATGTATTGAGAAATAAGGTCATACGTAATGACATTAAATCTCAAGAAAACCCGCGAAAACAAAACAAAATCACATTTAATGTTTCAAGTTATTTCCTTCATAAAAAGAATCTTCGTGATAATGAACTTTCTCAATACTTTAAAATATAGAATTAACCTTAAAATAACAAAAACCTTCGGAATAGAGAACCTTCGGAATAGCGAACCTTCGGAATAGTGAACCTTCGGAATAGCGAACATTCAGAATAGAGAACCTTCGGAATAGTGGACCTTCGGGATAGCGAACCTTCGGAATAGAGACATGCCCCCCAATATGTATATTATATGCCCAGAGTTCAAAGGTATGGGCCCATAAATCTCTAAAATTGGCCCTTAAAATATTGAACCCCAAATTGGAGCCCGCGCAGAACAAAACTCAAGTCAATTGTACATGTGGCATTTCCCAATGCAGAAGGGTCCATATATACCGCAACATTCATATTATATGCCAAGAATTCAAAGGTATGGGCCCACGTAATGACATTAAATCTCAAGAAAACCCGCGAAAACAAAACAAAATCACATTTAATGTTTTAAGTTATTTCCTTCATAAAAAAAATCTTCGTGATAATGAACCCTCTCAATACTTTAGAATATAGAATTAACCTTAAAATAACAAAAACCTTCGGAATAGAGAACCTTCGGAACAGCAAACCTTCGGAATAGTGATCCTTCGGAATAGCGAACATTCAGAATAGAGAACCTTCGGAATAGTGGACCTTCGGGATAGCGAACCTTCGGAATAGAGACATGCCCCCCAATTACACCGGTGGCGTAAACACATGTGCTAATCTGTGTCGGACTATCATGACTCTATCGGTACGGTTTACTCAAGTACGAGAATACCTAATCACCCATAATGCATTCGCCCATTGGTCCACGCGTAAATCAAATGTCCAAAACATCTTACACCGGTGGCGTATATGATGCTCGTAGAATTCGCTGTGACGTATAGCCAAGTTTCTAGAAACATCGAGACTGTACACGTACATCATTTCTTGAAATGCTCTGCACTTTTCAGTGCGCTGCAGATATGCAATTTCAGACAATATTTATAAGCAGACGTGAATAATGGTGATTGCAAGTTTTTATTTCAGTTTTCTTTTGGTTGATAAGGTGAAAATTGGCTTAGGAAAGTTTGACTAATTTAGTTTAAAATTGGATCGTGCATCTTTAAGAATTCGTCGGCCGACGGACGTGTTTCTATCGGCGTATACCGGCAGCTACAGTTTCCGGGTATTGATCGAAACCGTATAGAGGTGAATTACGGGCAGATGTATCCAAATTACACATCAATCTGGATCAATTACATGTTCAAACACGGATCTAGTGGGTATTTAAATATGACAAGTGGGTGAAGTGTGGTCGTCGAGTTCTCCCCAGATTATACGGAGACGGGGATCCGTGGGCTTTTGTTTTCCTAGTCGGGTGGTTATGTTGGTAAAAACCACAGCATTGATTAGTGACAAACAATGATACTGCATCCTGAATTTCGACCTGAAATTGGATCCGTCGTTGAGTATTGATAGTATACATGTGCGTGTCGTATGTAAATAGAATCGTAGTAGGGGAAATAGTACGTGGGAATTTCAAAATAGTGTCACACTTCTGTCAGAATTCCCCCAAAGGGTTTAAACCCGAGCAGACAGAACAGGTCGACATTATATATAGATTAAAGGGACTCAAGGCCTTCGAAATGGGTTCATGCGAAATAAAATAAAAGTCTGCAAAATATACGACGTTTTTCTGGACCACAAATAATTGCACATCTCGAGAAATAACAAGCTTCAACAATCGATATCTGATCACTCTGAGCTTTGATGGTTGGGTTCCTCGACTCGAATCAAATATATCTTACCCCCGAAGCCAAAGAAATAGTAATTTAGGAACGTTAATTCGGATAATTCATCATTAATAACTCTCCAATTATGATATTTTGCATGTCAAAACCATTGGTATGTAAACGGTGGACTCACCGATACAAGTCCAATTAGCCCAATACGATACCAAAGTTTAAAGGTACTCAATCCGTAAAGAGGGTCCCCATCTCAACAGATTCCAACAACAACAATCCGATCAGAGGGTCCTATATTACTATTTCTTTGGCTTTGGGGGTAAAAAATATTTGATTCGAGTCGAGGAACCCATCAAACAAAGCTCAGAGTTATTAGATATTGATTTTTGAAATTTTGTATGTTCTCGAGATGAGTACTAATAACTGCCGTAATCTGCTCTGGATGTGTACTCCAAATCTAATCAAACAGACAAGGATGGATAACTCTAAAATCAAGTGGTAATTTTAACGCAATTTTGACTGAGTTCTGGGCCAGATAGTATTCCCGATAATGAAAAATAATAGATTTCTAACATCGATATCTAACAAATCTGAGCTTTGATGGGTGACTTCCTCGACTCGAATCAAATATTTTTGACCCCCGAAGCCATTGAAATAGTAATTGAGAGGAGTTTTATCGGATTGAGTACCTTTAAACAAACTTGACAATAAACATTGGAGAAGGTCAAAGCATTGAAAAAATTCTAAAAATAATATTAAGACTATAATACTTACTACGCGATGTTTGTTAACAAATCACTGTAAAAGTTTTGTTTACATAACAATGGTTTCAAACGAGCGAAATTACGTTATTGGAGAACTATCACTATATCTATAATGAATATATGAACAAAGTTTATATATTTCTCCATGTTTTTCTTAGTGATTGTGTTTTTACAGACTTATATATTATTTGCAAATTTACCCACTGCGAGTTCCTTGTGTCCCTATATACATTTAGAGCTTGACTATCCGATATTACATATTGTCTCTACAATATCACACTCGCAAGTGTTACAAATGCGCCGAGAAACCACAATAAGGGATACGTAGCTTAGCAATCAATTACAAGAAAACCATAATCAGAAATGGTAACGCCCTCAAGATCATATTATTAGCCATAAATATAAATTATAATATAAAATATATTGGTTACATGAATGCACCGCCTCATAATTCCGTTAAAACAACTAATCCTTCAAATTATTACAAAAACACTACGGCTTATTACTGCAGGTTTCTCATTCACCACACCAGAAAGCTTCTAAATGCGGATCAAAAAACGGAGGCATTGTGTTCCCGCCAAGAGTGCATGGCCCAGCCATTGTTCATACCTAAACATCGAAAGCAATTAACGCGGTTATAATAGTTACATACTGCAACTATAATACATCCAGCGAATACACACCCCACTAAAACCCGAAATGTGTAGTCCTGCGTGATATCCTCAATTTGCTCAATTTGACACGGCCAGATTAGCCTTCCTACAATATCCTACAACAATAAAGCTTCTCAAATCATCGGCATAGTCAACAGAACTTTCACAAACTTGGACATCGACACTTTCTAATCGCTCTACATAAGCATGGTCAGACCTATCATCGAATAATGTAACTCTGCATGGAGCCCACATCACAAATAGCAAAGCATTGTGTTAGAGAAATACAAAGAAAAGCAACGAAACAAGTTCGTCAAATCAAAACTCTATGCTACCGAGACCGAATGATAAGACTCAATCTGATGTCTTTAAAATATCGAATATTTAGAGGAGATCTAATCGAGGTATATAAACAGTTGAATGGTCATTACAATAGCAATGACTGTGACCTAGTAGAAAGACATTCATCAGGAAGAACAAGAGGACATAATAAAAAGCTACATATGCCCATTGTTAACAAGGCCATAGGAAAATATTTCTTCATGCAGAGGGTGGTAAATAGCTGGAACTCGCTGCCATTCGCTGTTGAGGCTCCAACACTCGATCAATTCAAAATATACATAGACTCATTCTTCTATTATATAAAATACGAGTTCGACGACAAGCAATATGTTCAAGTGATTCACAAGTAAATATCGAATGACGATACATATATTTGTAAACAAGCATTGCAAATAATGTTATTGGGACGAAAAGTCGCAAGACTTGTACCGTGTTATGATGATGATGATGATAATATGATTGATAGAACAAACCACTATTATGATGATCGTGTCGTTGTTTGTTTAAAATACGTATCAATTGACATATACGCACCCGTTCCCACATTAAAATCAACATATTTCGACATTTATGGGGATCTCCGTGAATTCGGGGACCTCCGCAAATAGGGACCTACTGTGAATTGTCACAACCGGAAAAACCCATTATCTATAAACAAAATGCCCAGCGAACCATATATATCTAGAATCTCTGGGACAGTATACACCCGAGAGCGTTAATAAGGCACGAATAGCCTAGCTTGCATGGTTGTAGGTTATTATTTAGAAATAAAAGTTACCAAATTATGAACGTTTCCTCAAGAATATACTAATAGTATAATGATAATATGAATGCGATGTTATCCACAAAACACACTTTGTGTGAGCCGAGCGTTTGTTTATATACAGCACGTAAAGATTGTACGACAATCAAAACTCTCAACACCGTGGTGATTTATTTTGGGACAGTGATTCACGGTGACTCATTCAACACCGAAATGTCGAGTGGCGAGGATTAGCGAGCGCTATATATACCGGTATGTTGTTACCAACATGGTGGCATGCAGTTTTAACCAAAGTTCTATATTATAATATTCTTTCTGTTTATAGCGATTTTAACGGATGTGACAATTTTTAGAGCAATACAACCGTGAAGGTCATCCGTGCCTTTAACCCTTTGAGTGCCAGGTCCGATTTTTGTATCAACACATATACCCTGTGCCAATGCATTATCTTATATATGGGAGTCGACCATAGGTCGCCTCGCATATATAAGAGAATGCATTGGCCTAACAATTTTTAATCATTTGTTATTATATTTTACAATTTTAATAAAAAATTTAAAATCTAAATTTTTTTTTTTTTTTTTATATTTTTTTAGGGCCGATTTTACAGACCGTAAATTAGGGCCGATGAGATCGGCCCCTGGCACTGAAAGGGTTAATACACGGTCGGGATAAATATCACCCATGCGATGTGGATCCCATATATCCACCACACGAAACATTCTACCACAAGTGGGGAGTACAAAATGAATTAACAAAGTTGGGAGTTTGGTCCATTAGTCAGTTGAATGCCCATATAGAAGTCCCTGTTAACGATGTTCTTGTTTATACATGCATTATCAGAGTTGTTCTAAAGTGTGAGGCATGCAAGGTCAGCATTGTAAACATGGTTCTATTATTGGTGTACTGGACAACGGTGGACGTGATCGTTCGGCAAGAGGCGAAGTATATCATGTCCCCACGTTAATTGGAGTTTCGTGCGCGACAAGACGTCCGGAAGTATACCGCGATTTTCCAGCTAAACTCTCAAACGAGGCCGCGACATTGAACCTAATCTTAATCTAACTGTCACTTATACGCGAACATGCTGAAAACAGATCCGATAATTCGAAATTTAGCAGACACCAGCTTCGTGACCATCGGCTTTCTCTCAATCTCTTGGTGCTAACACCAAAGTGTTTCCCCGCAAGCAAATCCGCGCACCACACACAAACAAAACAGGACCACATGAGCAATCCGGAGGAACAAACGGCCATTGTTTGATTATTGTTGTCCTGGATCTGACCAGAGGTCGAACTATTTCGACCCTACTTCCGGAATTTAGCACTCTCTAGGTTCTTCAAACAGTGCTTGCGTTGTCCTTCGCTTGAATAATTTATCGGGTGGTTGTGTTTTATTTGAGGGCATCTGAAGAACTTGCTATGTCCGTCTGGCATGCAAGTTCAGCACGGTGCGTTCGTTTGTCCACTTTGTTCACGACGATCGGAGAGTGGACATACATTAGTTCATTCAAACACCGTGTGTGTCAATGGTTATTTCGATCAATCGATCTATATTTCATTTTTGTAAGTGCACATCATTTCAACATTCTTTCAACAAATATTGTCACAAATTGCAGCAGACTGGGTGTATCAAACACGGGAGAATTGTTCCATTCCATGCCTGAAAACAACAATTGGAAAATTAAGACCGGATATAATTGGTGGTCATTTCATTGCGTCCACTGAACACCATGTCTGAATGAAGCTAATTGGTAAATCAATTGCCTAAATTCATATGCCTACCAGGTACAATGTGAAGTGCGGGAGTTTCGGACCACAAAACTGTAGTCAATATTTTCTCTCTTGAAAATTTCATTCCTAAAACAACAGCAGTTTGGTATTTCAGAACGACAATTAGGTTGAGTGTGTTCAAATATAGCTTAATAAGTTAATCTTCCAACCAATATTTAATGTAAACAGTAGATGTCAGTTTTGGAGACGATAGTCAAAATTAAAAATTGAAACGAACAACGTTAAATTATAAGAGTAGGAAATGTTGGACTTCAGGGTTTAGGCGCGTTTTTGGAAATTTATAATTGTGGCGAACAAAGACCCTCTAGTGTTACGACCATGGTTCTCATGGCGTTCTTATCATTCAATGAGCGCATGTATAAGTTAGTACACGCATCTTACTGCGGGAAATGAGCTAATTTGCATCTGTAAGCTATAGTTTCTTGCTATTGTACGGTATATATACCTCCGTTATATGGGGCTACATCCACGTTTTGTTGATAAACTCATTACGATGGTACCAAATTGGAGGTGCGCACTGTCTCTTAACATTAATAATATTTTGAAATTTTGGTGCTTATTTTGGGAACTTGTGTTTTTTTTTTTTTTAATATGGGATATTCAGGTTGGCTATTCTGCTAGCCCACATAATTGATTGAACCATCACTCAGGCCAGGCAAAGAAAGCGCATAAATGTTGCTTGAAATATGTTTGATAACTCCTATAACATGTTCTGAATCTGATCCCCATGCATTTTTCGCTTTCTCCCACCCCATGTGATTTCATACAGCTTGACTGTGTGGCTTATTAAAAATTCAGGTATTTGTATGGCACGCGGATATTTTCTCAAGTTGAGGTCATACCCGGTATACACTTCTTGGTGGAATATTTGAGCTGCAGAAATATATATGATTGGTGGTAGACCAAGCAGTAATTTTAACAGGCTGACTTCCTTCCATATTGGAAGTTTCCAACATGTACTGTATTTCCACCCGTACTCTTATTGGTTTCAGTAAAATTGTATAAAAATTACTCTTATTTCGCCCCGTATGCTTATTTGAACCACGATAGTAGCAGGGTCCGCGCTGGCCCAAATTTCCCAGGTGCCAACACTGTTGCCAATTGCATTATTTTTAGAGCCACTTTATACTTTCTGTTGCCACTTTTTTCCGACCAGTATTTTTTGGTGCCACTTTTGAATTTGGTATTCCGAAAAAAAAAAAAACAAGCAATTACCTATTACATGTATATGTATATATTTATTTTATCGGTAATGTCTGAATTCCCGAAGAAATCAGTAACTTTAGAAGGATGTTTCGTGTCTTAAATCTAACTTGCACTTACGATTCATATTTGCTGTATGTCACAGTTTGTGAAAGCTGAGTTACGAAGGAGATATTTATGATAATTTGTCTAACACCTGTATATTATCAACACACAACTTCATAACGATGTAAGCCCTTTGTTTGACTAAATAATAAATGGTTGTCAAATTGGAGTCAATAGCCGGTACTTTGACAAATTTGACACCCTTTCACCCCCCGCGATAAAATACGTCGATCTGACATAAGCCGCGAATCTATTATTCCCTTTCAATTAGAACCCAATTAGCTATGTCGCGACCGGATATCGATGTGTGTTTTGTTTCCTACCGATTGACTGCAAGCTTTACTATATGCCCGATGGGTTCCAATTGCCAAATGCCAAAAAGCTAGGTGCCATTTTTTGTAGCCAATCGGGATTTTTTTGGAGCCATTTCATTTTTTTTATAGCAATTTGCTAAATTGGCAATAGGCAGCGCGAACCCTGGATAGTAGTCACATGATAGGTAGAGCTTCGTGTCCGATACTGATGCTACCAATGCATGATGAATCTAGTCCCATAGTGAGTTGGACAAAATATATTGATGCATCAAGATAGGGTAACTAGAATGTAGGTTCAAGAACTTTCTGTAGAAAGATACTCAATCACAAGTGCTAACTTCTGCAGCAATATACCAACTTACAACAGTTACTGCCAAATAGATACTAAATTGTAACGTTTAGTTGCAAGATAGCTAACTTGCAACTTAAAGTTGTCCACCAGCAAGATTGGTCCAAGTTAGTCCGAACGTTCGAGATATATAGTTAATTTACAGGTACAATAATATGCTAAATCGTAGCGTTTAGTTGCAATACTAACTAACAAGCTTCAATTGAAAGATTATTGATGGGGCCAATTCGTAACTGGCTGATGTTCGATCTTGGTCATGTTATCACTAGCAGGTCAAAGTAAGCTTGCGTGTGGGAGATACTTAACTTGCAAGCGCAAGTCTGCAAGATACTACATAGTTTATAACTTTCAGATGTTATATAGCTAACTTGCAGCTGAAAGAATGTACACAAGTTGGCGCAAGACAGGCACCAAACCCTATGCTCTTGATTGGGATCGGTGCTACGATGGGTGAAAAGGATGACAGTATAGCCACAGATTGACAATTTGGTCTCCATGTCAATTTGCAACGTGACGATATGGGGGATAAAATTGTTCAACAGTTGGAAATTTCATGCCCCACACAAGATTAGTTGGAAATTTTACATCACATATATATGTTGAAATTATTTTCATTGTTTTATTTTACTACCATGCAGTAATTAGTGAGAAATATGTTGTTTTTTTTCACCAATAGAAACATATTTTTCTCTACTTTTGGTGAAAAATTTAGTCTGAAATAGCAATCATATGGAAATTTCCAACCTTAGGGGGTGTCAGGTTGGAAATTTCCAACCTTAGGGGATGTCAGGTTGGAAATTTCAACAGTTGGAATGTTTGAGGTACCAGTTGGAAATGTCCAACTCATTAGGGTCACAGGAGGTGCAAATGGTATTTCGCGAACATGTGGGGGTTGGACTGGATCAAGAGGGTGCAGTTGTTGGAAATTTCAAGGTGGACACCCGCAATTAAGACCATCTAGCTACGTCCCTGATGACAATCTACAGATGAAACTAATCTAGTCGTTCAGACACCCGTATTGTTAAAATTAATTGTAGTTCTGACGAACTTTTAGTTTAAGATTCGCACTGTTTGCACAAATACCCTGACCTGCATTCGCGAAAAGTTCACACCCGGGTGTCTGTTCTATAATGTAGTTCGAGGTATCTGGGACACCGTGTATATAGCTCCAGATATTGGTGAGGAGACCAATGCATGTTGCGGTTTGACATTTGATACTGCATCTCAGTCTACAACTGAGTTATTTCAAGTTTACAAATATACCAGTTTGTTAGAGCGGCATTGTGCATATACTAATACATCGCATGCAACGTTGCAAACTCATGGGTGTAGTGACATGGGAGGATTGGTGCATGCTGTCCGTTTCTGAAAAGTTGGAAATATGAGGACCATGACACACGACATTTGAAACAACAAAGCATGACGCTTGTGTCTTGCAGAAATTACAATTTGCAATAAATTCGCTATAAACTGGTGATTTACAATTGAAAACACCTACACACCCCACCCCGATCCCAAATGGCCGCCGTCCAGTTGGGTTCAAATAGGGCACCCATGCTATTTCTCGCCCCCTTGACCGATTTAGGTCAAACAAAGGGTGTTGTATACATGGTGGCCCCCAAATGGCCCAAGCCACACACATCCCACCCCGATAAAACATGGCAGCGTCCAGAGGGGTTCAAATACGACACCTTGGCTTATTTAGGTCAAACAAGGGGTGGTATATGTTCAAATACTAAATTTGTTGCGACGACGAAAATGTCTGATCAGGGACGTTGGTGAGAAGTGCCTGAGCGTTTGTTTTCTTGAAACCTCGAACAACTGAACTTAAGTACCGTAACTAAAGCTTATTGTGCTGTTTTGTTAAAACTTAAAATAGACGAGGATAATGTTTTAAACATCGGTTAGTTAACCCGAAATATACCAAGGTGGTTGCAATTTTGTCATAAGTAACGGTTTCTTCTTGGGGACACCGGAAACTATAGTAATCCGCCGAAAAAACAAACTTGTATACCACAAAAACAGGTTCAGTGACTCAGCGGCCGGACTATAATATATATGCGTTATGGTTAAATTCTTAAACTGAAATCTGGATTCCATGTCTATTTGAAAACCGGATTCCGGATTCCATGGGGAAGGGGTGTTAACCTCGTTTGTTTCACGCTCTATGGCAGCCTGACCTTGGCATGGGGATTGAAGAATTTAATTTGTTATTTAACTTGGTAAGACACCCTGATACATTTGGCCCGGACTTTACTGACATACCTATTTCCCTCGGTAACAAACAGGAAAGTCACGTTTCTCATATATACCAAGAAATTATATCTTGGGTTAGAATCGATGGCTTGTTGGCGATTAAATGTCGCTGGGGACAGTATTGCATCACTCTCGTATATAGGACAAGCTGAAGTGCACAAACAAAGTTACAAAGACAACAATTAATTCTGATCAGGAATGGCGGGCGTTACACAATGAACCTTATTATTTTGTGATCTGTTATATTCGGAGAAAACCTATATTTTATATAAGTGAAGTTTCATTGGCATCGATGGCATAATCTATACAGAAAACACCACAGGCGTCTTCGTATTCACAACGTACGGCAGTTACTAGTAAGTGGGGGTATCCAACTTGATATTTCTAACTGCACCCCATCCTTGTAGCAGACTGAAATTTCCAGATCCGATATATTCCATTTGCACCCCCTTGGATTTTCCAACTGGTACCCAAATCTGTTGGAAATTTCCAACATAACACCAATCCATATGGTTACAAATTTTTAAAGGCACTCAATCCGATCAGACGGTCTCCATATCATCAAGATACAACAACAACAACAAAAACAAATCAGTTATTTAGTTTTATTTAGTTATCAGAATCGATTAATTGCAACAAAATAATGCTAACCACCGTGACTGTCAACTTTGGTATCACATTTCCCAAAACGTGTTATTTATCAACATTTTGTTCAACGAAATATGACCCTATTATCACTTGAGTATCACGAAATTTTGCCATATTACCTCTTGATTTTAGAGTTATCGATCTTCATCCGCAATTTTGTCCGAGACCGTCGGTTTGATAATGTTTTCTGGGCCACAAATAATTGAATAGAATCTCAAAATAAAAAACTTAAAAAATCGATATCTGATCACTCTAAGCTTAGACGGTGGGTTCCTCGACTCGAATCAAATATTTTTTACCCCCGATGCCAAAGAAATAGTAATTTGGAAGCGTTAATTCGTGTACTGCATCTTTAACTATTCGACTTTCGGTCCAAACAACAACAAATTTCAAACTAAACTAACTACTGGTTGGAATATCAAACTATCAGAACAAATTCAACGTACGTTTAGTCTGAAATTTCCAACTAATGTTGTGTCAGGCCAGGGGTGGGGTTCGGACAAGAATTTCAGACGCGTATGATACATTATTCCTTTGGTCATTTTTGAGACCCACCCTCTTCTCGTCCCTAATTTTTGTTTCGTTTTGACAAGTTATTTCCAACCATTTTTCGACACCCCCTCTAGAAACACGAAATTAACCCTTTCAGTGCCAGGTCCGATTTTTTGTATCAACCCATATACCCTGTGCCAATGCATTCTCTTATATATGCGAGTCGACCATAGGTCGCCTCGCATATATAAGAGAATGCATTGGCCTAACAATTTTTCATCATTTGTTATTATTTTTTACAATTTTTTACAATTTTAATAATTGTTTCTTATATTCTTTAACAGACTTATTTTGTAGGTTTAGGGCCAGGGAATCTTACGTTTTTCATGGGCATCAAAATTATTACTATGAATACTTGGTGATAGTTTTGAGTTATAACATGCCATATAGCATGCTTAAGCATAGGGCCGATTTTACAGAACGTAAATTAGGGCCGATGAGATCGGCCCGTGGCACTCAAAGGGTTAAACAAAATTTGGAAGAATGTTAAAATTTTCACCATGAGCTTACTGTCTGTTTCCAATCAACTAGGTAATACATGTTGGTGCATGTGATTAGCTGATGGCAGTGATTGCTTATGCAATGTATCCATGCATTTAACTGCCTAGTACATGTTGGTGCGTGTGATTAGCTCAGTTAATTTGACATGGCAGTGATTGCTTATGCAAAGTGTCCATGCATTTTATGTTTGAAGTAACCTAGTAGACTGACAAATACCGGGTATTTAGTAAATTTACAACAAGAACCAATCTACAATGACTATCGGAAGGTACTTTTGAGGTTAAAATTACATTAACCCTTTTGAGCTACGGAAATAATAACTTTTGACCATCCACCCCCTCATACGTGCTCGGAAAAAAATGTTTGACCCCATCCCCGGTCAGGCATGAAATTTTTTGATTCTTTTAAATTATGGCTAAAGTGAGACACCCTAACGCATCCCTGTCGGTCACGTCTCTATTCTCATCTCACGTGTTTCAATGCATTGTGGCCAGTACTACTGCCACTAGAACGATGTGAAATAATGCCAATACTACCGGGGTCTAAATGAATTGCGAGAAGGCCGGTATGCTGTTTTCCCCCAAACGTCCCAAAGCTGCTAACAAATATTGTTTGCATCGATTTTAGACACCTACCACCAAACTTCACTAACGTCGGTGCTAATCGGTACCAATCCCCTAAGTTTGCAGCCATTGGACAATGGCTTTCCTCAGTCCACACGCAAGGCTGTCTCGGTGGGGAAAACAATGATATATCATCATCTAATAACTTCAAACATTACCAAGGGTAGATCATTGTGCAGGAATCAGATGGTACAATAATTCCCAATTATATTCCTGATCAGAAAGTTAACCAGTCCAGCGTCTAGCATCAACTCACATAAATGTGTATAGATCATGCCATGAATCTCTACTCTGTCTAACGCCCGTAGAGAGCATATTCCACCAGTACAACACCTTGGAACTTTTTGAAGTTTTGATAGGGAACCTTATAAAATCGAAAAAATCTCGCGGCCGGGAATATATTTCTTAGTTATTATCTGTTCCTTAATAATTTACTTCACTGTATGTGAAGATCCCAACTCGAAATTGCATGCTTTTCTTTTACTTTTGTGAGCCAATATCGCAAAAAGCATTGAATTATTAACCGAGAAGAAATTCCATAATTGTAAGGAACGTGAAGCAAAATCACTCACAAAGTCACATAAATCATGAAATTTCGAGTTGGGACCTTCACCTGCAGTGAAATACATTATTATTATACAGATAATAACTAAGAAATATATTCCCCGCATTATTTTTTCGACTTTATAAGGTTCAAAAGGTTCCAAGGTTTTGTACTAGTGGAATATGATCTCTGCGGGAAAATAGTAGAGATTCATTATATGATCTAATCAATGTGCATCGTCCAACTATCGCCCACTGGAGATATATTCATGACAGACTATAACGAGCAATTAGATAAGTAACATATGTGACCCGCCATATCAAATCCAGTCGTAAGTCGGGATTTTTTTTACCCTGTGCCAATGCATTCTCTTATATATGCGAGTCAACCATAGGTCGCCTCGCATATATAAGAGAATGCATTGGCCTAACAATTTTTACAATTTTAATAATTTTTTCTTGTATTCTTTAACAATTTTATAATTTCACCCATACAGAGCCCCAGACAAACATGAGCAGACGACACTCTTCTATATGCTTCTATATATGTGTGGGGCTCCCTGCAGGGTAATGGATGTTTTTTATTTTATGTCCTAAAAATTGTCAGAAACATTTATTTAAAAAAAATGATAAAAAATTGTTAGGCCAATGCATTCTCTTATATATATGCGAGGCGACCTATGGTCGACTCGCATATATGAGAGAATGCATTGGCACAGGGTAAAAAAATCCCGACTTCCGACTGGATTTGATATGGCGGGTCACATATCTATTCCCCCAGTTCAGCTCAGTTCATTAATCATTTCTACTAAATGGTTTCTCCCACCCAGTTATAAAAATATACATTGGAAAGGTCTGTTTTGAGGGGTTTCAGGATACACATGGAGACGACAGACTGAAAAAATAAGATAATAAAGAGCGGAATGATTCATATTCATTGGTGGGAAATGTTCAGACAATATGTTCAACTCATTTATTGAACTTATTATCTGAACATTTCATCAGGGAACTACTCGTCGATGAGTATTTAGTATACAAATGGTTAATATGGCATCATGGGTATACTCTGATTGCCTACCGGTACTTGCAATATAACATCAGTTTTAACCTTAATTGTCTTGTCCGTGCATGCAGGTTAGTCCTGCATGATGGCATTAATTCCACTCATCTAACAACAAAAACATATTTGTTTAATTTTGGTTTACTTCAAATTTCTACAACACTGTTGAAATTTGCAGTTTTTTGTTTCGTTGCTGTATATAATTTTCATGAGGATAAATCCCAATTTTATATATAAAAACAAAATTATATTCTTATAAAAATGTTGATTTGAATTATTAGTATTTATCATCGTTTTAGCCACTGGGCCATATCTTATTTAGATATTTAGCGGTGGAGAAAATATCATGTAAAGGCATAATTTCACCGTGAAACAACTCCACTGCACACAAAAACAACTGACCCGCCCAAATGTTAACCCAGTCAGCAACTTGCAAAATGTCCAGACACATGGATCAGAATACCCGGCCCTCCTTTGCGTGGATCAAAAACCCATGCTAATCAGGGTTCGAGCCAGCTTGGTAACTACTTGGTCACTTATGGCGGCCAAGTGCATTATGTTATTTACGGACACCCCAGCATGCCCACGATGCCCCACCCAAACACTAATGGACCACAGCCTTTTCGGTTTTTTTTACATAAAAAAATAGATAACTATGTAACTTGCAATTGCCTATATATTTGGTGTATTGCAATACAATATTCTATAATTCTATAACATCTATAGTTGTATGTCCCTCTCAGTTCTAATAATTCACGGAATGAGCACGTTAACAACTGTTAACCCTTTACCCAACAAACCGGCCAAAACCGGCCAAATAAAGCTTCAACAGCCTAAAATATCTTCGGTCTGTCTCAATAGAACCATACAAATATGGATATCATTGGAACCGGCTCATTGACCACATTGTGATGGTTACAGTTATGCCCTGTGCCAATGCATTCTCTTATATATGCGAGTCGACCATAGGTCGCCTCGCATATATAAGAGAATGCATTGGCCTAAAAAAAAATCTTTTTTTAACATTTTTTCTTACATTCTTTAACAATTTTATAATTTTTAATGGGTTAAGCCAATGCATTCTCTTATATATGCGAGGCGACCTATGGTCGACTCGCATATATAAGAGAATGCATTGGCACAGGGCCGTTCTGTTGGGTAAAGGGTTAATCAAAGACCTACAAATGTATGAGATCGTGCCTTTTTATACTAAGTCAGTTGAGTCGGAGTTTGTCTTTCTCTGTTTTTTTTTGGTGACAGTTGGAGTGAAATGACCAAACCGACGACCAATTAAATTAATTATAAGTCAAATGACGAAAACCATTGCATGCCACCTTTATGGTCGGATACCTTCCGTTGAAGAATCTCGGAAGGATTCGTAATTCACTATAGTTACCTTTAATTACCTTAATTTATCATTACCATTACCAAATTTAACTTACGGTTCCATATGCGAGATGACTTGGTCATTGGGCTTTTAAAGTCGTAAGGAAAACCAAAATTACATGAGGCTGTAAAAATCGTGTTGTTTGTCATTTCGAACACCCATGCACACAGGCGTACATACATGCACCTTACTGCAATTTTAACATCACCTTAATGATACCACCGTTTATAAGCGTACGCTAACTGTGCCTTTAGAACATTTGTTTACAATATAATCAGCATTGCCAAGTTTACAGAATGAACAGTTCGCCATAAAAAGAATAATGGGTGATTTTGTTATTCCACGAAAAACAGAATTATTTGGATGCTGTATTTACTGGGTTTACGTCGATCTCCCCCATCGAGCTGGGACATTCGCACCGAGTCTAATTATTTACCCGCAAACATCACCATATGCATGTTATTTGCACACCAATCGCGCGGCTCAGATCATTAGAGGGAAACAATAGAGAAGCGTGAGATGGGAATCAAACCGACAAGCAGGAAGATGAATACAAAGATGCGTGCACCCAATCCTTACTTTTTTAAAAGATGTATTGGTGTTCCATACAAATTTTCACGGAACCTGTGTTACTTTTTAGTTTAAACAAATTTATTCTCAATCTATATTCAAATCACTATGTACATCTGATCTAGTAATAATAAATGAGAATATGTGCTGGTGCCATTCCTATAAATATAATTATATGAATTTAAGGATGATAACACGAACGACATGAATACAAATAACTGTTATTCCATTGTTGTGTATTTGTGTAATATATATCTATTGTACATGTATATTACACCGGCACCATATGGGTGTATTATATGCCACTAAACTTATAATATCTATGCTATCTATAAGGACCCCACCTGCCCCACATGTGATGTCACCCTAATTAAGAGTAGGATCTGTTTGTCTGTCTGTCTTTCTGTCCGCCTGTCTGTTCGATTTTTTCTCCCAGACCCTAGACCGATTTCAACCAAATATGGTGGGGTGACTCATTGTACCCTGGTGGATGTTATAACGGCTTAGTTTTTCAAAATTATGATTTAAAAAAAAATTAAATAAATAACTAAAAACAAACAAATACGCTCATACAGTACATGGGGCTATTCAACACGAGATTTACGCTCTTTATAGATGTGTTTTTACGGTGGCCCGCGCATCCAACAGAATAATGGGTATAAGTCCACTATGGGCTTATATCAGTACCACATAAGTCCAATGTGAACCAATGTCAATATTTAGGTCCAATATGAACCTATTTGCCAGAGGATACATTGAGTTAGCATAATAATATACAAAATATACAAAAGAGTGGGATATGTCTGTTATGTGTGCGAAGCGCACACTGGGGCCACAGGCTCCTAACGCACACAGGAGCCGCAGCCCCCCCCCCCCCGACGCTGATCTACCTTCTGGAGCCTGTTTCAGCTAGTAGACTAAGTGTATAAGAAAACCATCGTTTCTACTTTGCTGCATTTGTGTTATCAACTTCCTGAGTTCAATTTCTGGGCACGCGACAGTGCACGGGAGACTTTTTCTCGCCGGAAACGCACAGGAGCCTCGCGATTGCGCATTGGACGGTTATGCGATTTCGGACGGATTTAGCGGGTCCCCCCTGATACTGGGCAGTAATGGGCTACGTTTTCTATTTCGCCACAAATACACATGGGGGGTTTCTCAACGATTATTGCGATTACAGGTCATAATTCAAGTTGATGCAGCTCAGACGTAGTGGGCATTCATGTGCATGGCTTTGTCTTGTGTGTGCAAATTCGTTATTGGGATATAAAACGGGTGGCCCAATTGGCAGTTGACTAATCGCCAATCACGATTTAGTGTAACACAGACGGGCTATGTAAATATTATCTTGTACTTACAAGTCAGTTTCCTTGCAGCTGGAAGTTAAATATCTTATTTGCAGCTTCAAGTTACCTACGATATATTGAATATTGTGACTACATCCGTGATGAACACTATATACCGGGTGTTGAAATTCGTGAGAAACTTACACTATCGTTGTGGCGTTTAATACAACCACCGTCCAGATAAGGGGCTAACAGCGGATATGATAAGTCTGCCACCAATATTAAGACTGTGTGTGCCTCGTGCATTAGTGACAAATCAATCTCGTAAACCTATATACATGTACATATGACAGTGACCGTGGGGCTACCTTCAAAATGACTCCACATTCAAAAGACTCCACCAGAGGGTTAATCCTAGGCATGGCTCACAACAGTCACAGTCTCAATTTGTAGTGGGTAATGTGCCATTTTCCACACAGGGAGGGCGTTCCCGTGACGGCTGTGGTCCTTCTGTAAACTATATAGTTGTAAATATATATATACATTGTATACCATAAATTATAACACCCACAGCTCAGATGCGGCTGTTACTGCATCATCGGGCGTTTGTTTCAACAATTGAACTAAATATAGTGATTATTTTGTGGTTGGTTACAAACGTATTCGGCGTTTTCTTGTTGTTTTAGTATGCCTATACCATAGAGTTTTCAAGTTTCAAACAATAGCATCATGCAACAACATAAAGGTATACAGGTATGCCTCGTTATGTCATCCCAAAACAAATAACATGAGTAATTCATTTATTTGAACCGGTCTCTCATACGTTAGCTTTAGTCGTCTGGCGACCAACAGGACATTCACACTAAGTTTAATTGTTTGCCCACACATATTATCAAGTACATGTTGTTTGTGCATCATTCCTGGGCTAAAATCAGGTGACACTCGACAATTACTGCAGACCGGGTTCAGAAATAATGGGATGACATCAATTAGATCTTTGCTGCAAATAACTGCAATGTGAACCCACAACACATGCACCATGTATATATGTGTATGCATATATGCCTGGAATGATCACAGATTAGGCTTTCAGATTTTTTTCTCAGAATTACCATTTTAATTGGAGTAGCAAGAGTTGTGTCGTTTGTTTATTATGCTGAAATGCGATTTTGATGCAAAAATAAGCGATTTCAGACAAACGAGGTATAAATACAAGATTGTTCAGAGCATGACCATACAGTGTATGTTGTATGGAAGAAGATTGTTTCTTCACACAAATATAAAAAAGTAAAACAGTTTCACCATTAGGATTTCCAAAAAAATAAATATGTTTTCGTGCAGAATCTTTTTTCTCGCAGAAGACACATTTTAGATGGTAATATGTCAGTCCTGTTTCGCCGCAATCGCCACCGGCTTGCGTAGCCAATGAAAACCCATATAATTATGCTATACTCAACCCATTGATCGCTCTCGGCAAATATTCATAACATTGCATGATGTTCTTTCGGTATACACCGCAATATATCCAATGGCCGCAAACCCAGCTTTTATTTAGAAAACAGCACGATCATTTGCAGATAGATTAAAAAAAAAATCCGCACTATATATGTTACTAGCAGGTGACCCAACTTCGTCCGGGATTTGACCTTGAATTGACAATTTTGAAGGTCAATGTCAGGTCGGGGTAACGATTTGACCCGTCTAAAACACTCCCCGGACAAAAGTAACCCGTTAATTTTTTAATTTAATTTCAGTTAATTCTGCCTTTTTAATGAAGAGAAATTATGGTACCCGTCCCGTGATGGTACCCGTCCCTAAAAGAGGTACGTTTGTGGGTACCCGTTTCAAGGTGAAGATCACATCGGGCGGAAAAACTTACCCGATGTAAATCTTCCCCGTTCCTTGGAACCCCTAAGTACGAAGACGGACATAAGAATCACACAACACGCTGATGTCTGGATACAGACACACTCACGTCTGGCCCCAGACATACGAATCACACTACACGCATACGCTCTTTATCAACGACACTGCGGATACGAACGCTCTTTAACTATCAACGCGATTAACTCCACAGTGCCAAATGACGGTCATTTTGGTGACTGTGATTGGAGAAGGGGTGCTGGGAGCTTCTCCAAAACGGCGGTAAACACTGCCCGTTGGATTTTAACCTTAGATTGGAAGTTTGAGCTCAATCGGTCCAGCCGTTTTCCCGGCCATAGCTAACAGACAAACAAACAGAAGTCCCAAAATATATATTATAGATAAATAGATTTTTTGACTCAAATCGGATTAGCCAAGTTAACACCACAAAAACGTCAACTGTCGAAACAATAACCATAACATTTCTTAACAGCATCGCTTTGCCCTGACAACATCATAGCAATTCGGCATGCAGAACCCATCAGCATCATATCAAATCAGCAGGACCACTTAATCAGGGTTGGTCATGATAGTTATGAGAATTGCATTGCGATGCGGCGAAACAAACACAAGCAAACACAATTGTCGGCCTGTAATGTACAATGCACACTGCTTAAAACCGGTCGTGGACCTGATAAGTTCCCAGTGACATCCCCGCCCTAGGTAAAACAAATGCAACTTCCGTGCTAATTCCACCGAGAGCGCTCTCGTCTCTGATCGTCTTCTGTTCCCTATCACTGCTTAATTTGCATGTCTGTTGAAGTGTTAGTTCTCATCTTGAGACTTCCATGTTACCAAACCACATGGGCACCGCCTGGATCAATTTGTTTGGGGACAGTCACGCTCAGAAGATTGCTAATGACGACCAACACACGAAGCAAGTTCACAGTCGGAATGGCGACTGCTCGAATATATTGGTTGCTTGGAGTTTATTGTTGTGTCAGCCACTGTATATCACATCAATACATTGGTATTGTCTCATTGCAACCAACAGGTGGAAAACTGGTTGGTCACGTAAGGCTACATTATACTGGCCATAGCTATGTTGATTCGAGAACCCCATACAGCCCCAGTAACAACACACCAAGATCGCACAGAGATTATCGAACCACACAGGAGCACAACCATACACGCTATAATTGGCAAGCCACACTGTCAGGTATAGAGTTCAGTCCCCTCGTAGTTTGACCATTGCCATCACGTCTATATACGTAAATCAATCTAGCATGTTTATTGAAGAGTTTTTTTTTGGTCGGTATCCCGGCGGGATTTAGGGCAAATTTAGTTCGCGTTCCCGGTAGTATTTAGGTTGGGATCCCGGATGGATTTAGGTCGGATTATAGCGAAATTTTCCCGGGATCATAGGGGAATTTTGCCAGGATTATGGTAAAATTTGACCGGGATATGATCGGATTTCATGGGGAAATTGCGACGGGATTCCGTTCGGGATTTTTGGTCGGGATTATTTTGGAATCCTGACAAGAACCGGACCTAAATCCTACCGGGATTCCGCCTAAATTCCGTCGGGATTCCATAAAATCCCGACCAAAAGTTCCGAGGGATTTCGGAGGAATCGCAGCTGGATTTCCGGTGATATTTTCTAAGGGGAATCCATTCTGATTTGATCTAGCCAAATTCCAAATGAATATATGGACAGTTCGGTATCTCAGAATAAAGCAGAATCAATAGTAATCGAGCAAGTCTTTTTAGAGATTTCAAGCTCCAATATATGTTATATATGACATATATATATGCCTAATAATATGATCTTGAGGGCGTTACATTTCTGACTACAGTTTTTCTGATTTTCTGGCCTGAAACATATCTCGTTAGTGTTCAAACGAGTCCCTTGCATCCGTTACGTTGAAATTGGATTACAGACTATATAACACTTACTGGTATATACTGTATATTACTGCCAATTCCTACTCCTTCTTGGTATAGGTAATATCTATTGGTGGATTATATTTTGTTGTTGCGTTGTTGAGCCCACGTCTCTACTTACGTCCAATTCAATTGTTCTTGGTGAATTGGCGTCTCGGTTGATGGTTTCTACTTCTGGTATATATAGTGGGCCTAATGATGTTGAGATATATATTAGAGACCCATCGCAAAATCACGAATACGATTACGGATATGGACAATATCGTGACAGTATACGGACAAAATTCGATCTTTATGCATGGTGGATCTTATGTGAGACGAAATATACCCCACTCAGTTTAATTATGTGCAGAAGTGTCAAGGATGTGCCATACAAGCCTGCTTGCATGCGGACGCTCTAACAGTATATATGTGGTGTATAACACACGGATAAGAACATTGAACCTGAAATAGACACACATTACTTTGTGCATCAAATTTATGTGTAACTGAATAGAGTGGGGGATACACCGTCTCACCAATTAGCCATCGTAGGTAAGTGGTGATCGTGTCCACCTCACTATGGCAATATATCCTATCCGTAATCGTAATAGTGATTTTGCGAAAGGTCTCTTATGCTGGTTTTCGTCAACGGTTGATGCCCACATCTGTATTGACTTTCATTTTGAGTGGTGATGGTTGTCGTCGTTCCCATGTGTATGGCGAAACTTTTCCCGATTTCAAATGAACTAAGATGGTTGATCCGGAGGAGGGAGGGCTACCGGTGCGATAAATGTACAATTTGACACTAGTCTTGACAATATATACGTGGGAAGTCGCGTAGACGGCGATTGTGGGATTTGTCGCCTTGTTAACTGCTGATGCTAATGGTTTATGTCAAGCGGTCAGTTGGGATATCGATGCTGTATTGTGTATTAGCTGATTTCGGGGAAGAACCCAGGCGAAATTGTTGGGATATCGATGCCGTATTGTGTATTAGCTAATTTCGGGCAAGAACCCAGGCGAAATTGTTACTGAAGCGATATTAGTGTCATTCGACGCGAGGAACACAATAGATTAACAAGAAAACCATAGTCAGAAATTGTAACGCCACCAAGATCATATTATTAGCCATAAATATAAATTATAATATAAAATATATTGGTTACATGCATGCACCGTCTCAGAATTCCGTTAAAACAACTAATCCTTCAAATTATTACAAAAAACTACGGCTTATTACTGCAGGTTTTTCATTCACCAAACCAGAAAGCTTCTAAATGCGGATAAAAAATTGGGTTCCCGCCATAAAATCTTCAAGTGTGCATGGCCCAGCCATTGTTCATACATAAACATCGAACGCAATTAACGCGGTCATAATAGTTACATACTGCAACTATAAGACATCCATCGAATACACAACCCACGAAAACCCGAAATGTGTTGTCCTGCGAGATATCCCATCGCTATAGCTCAATTTGACACGGCCAGATTAGCCTTTCTACAATATCCTAAAACAATAAAGCTTCTCAAATCATCGGCATAGTCAATATAACTTTCACGAACTTGGACATTCCAACTACAACTACAGCTTTTATCGGCCTCGGGGTCGCAGTACAACTTTAACGCGTCCCAAAATAACCGGAAAAATCAATTATCTATTTAAATCCCCATAGGTCCACAGATTTCTAAAATTTGCCCAACAGTATACACCGGTGGCGTTAATAACCTCTGAGCAGACACGGACAGAAAATAATACAATCGCGGCCATGAAATGGCTGCCAATATGGCCGCAACTCCAAGCCAGGCCACGAGGAAAGCAATATATTGTATAACCACATACTAGAGCAAACACGTATTGGTAATATACCAGTCTGTTGTTAAATGTATTTAAAGGTACACAGATCATTGGAACATATCCACATGAAGGGTGTATCTGTCACTGTAACGCAAGTCAAACACAATGATTTACGTCTTTAACCCTTTACCCAACAAACCGGCCAAAACCGGCCAAATAAAGCTTCAACAGCCTAAAATATCTTCGGTCTGTCTCAATAGAACCATACAAATATGGATATCATTGGAACCGGCTCCTTGACCACATTGTGATAGTTACAGTTATGCCCTGTGCCAATGCATTCTCTTATATATGCGAGTCGACCATAGGTCGCCTCGCATATATAAGAGAATGCATTGGCCTAAAAAAAACACTTTTTAACACTTTTTACCATTTTTTCTTACATTCTTTAACAATTTTATAATTTTTAATGTGTTAAGCCAATGCATTCTCTTATATATGCGAGGCGACCTATGGTCGACTCGCATATATAAGAGAATGCATTGGCACAGGGCCGTTCTGTTGGGTAAAGGGTTAAAGTTCGGATTTTCTGCTTAGAATACATCTAACAGTCTGGCCAAATATAATAATTTCGGGCACGCAACACACGAAGTAATGTTTCGCCACACAGTGAGTGGAAGTTTCATCCGGCATGATTATTAATTATGGAATTGTAGTGCAAACACTTGCGGTATAAATACTAGTTACATTTCCGGAATTTGCAACACTCTCCGTGAGAATAAACTATACACTATGTCGCAATACTCATCATACTGTAAAGCTCAAAGATACGGTGCATCGCACATTTTATGTAAACCTAATTGTCATGCTGCTACCAAACCGTTTTCTTACTAGACATTTGTGTTAAAATTTGTTCAGTCGGCACTTTAACTAAAACTGGAATTTATTTGCTACCGCGCAATGCACAATATTAGTTTTCAGTATCTTGTTGTTTAATTGGTTCAATACCATCCACGTACTTGTTGTAAATATCAGGTTTTCCGCGTTTAATTCTGTTATTTCATAGTTGACCATTCACTCAATTTTGATACTTATGGATTTATGTGCAGCATATATATATGTAACATTAGGGAAAATGCATGGGTCCACGGTGTGATGCGGTTGCAGAAAACGTAGTATAACCAAATATATTTTCCATGTCTAAACACAGTCTCAGCCACAGCATATGTCAATTTTGGTAAAGTTTAGGATTTATTGAAGATAGTTTATGGTACTCCTTTGTTCTTTGATAAGTGCGTTCATATATAGTGTACACCTATGCATTCTTGTGATATAAGCGAAATATTCGTGTATCATATCACTTTATCACTTGATCGAGGCAACTATGATTACTAGTTTGAGGTACGGACATCAGGATTTACACATTTTACCCAGTACTCTATGGAAATGTCTCATATTGTTTTACAGCAGTGAAGTTTGAAACGTTTGATGTTGTAGATACGAACATACAATCAATACATCCATATTAAATCCCATTTAGCTGTTTAATTACACATACATCACGCGATTCGAGATAAACAGTACAGTTGAAACAGCGTTATTTTGGACAGACATTCTGCAGATATGGTTTACGACTAAGCACTGTTGTTAATACAACTGCTATTTTTTGACGCCATTGATTTTAGGAGCTTAGCCCAAAGCGGATTTTGTATAATGTTGTTCTGCAAACCAGTCCGCACATTTTGAGACCAAAACGGCTTCGTTGCCACTTTATTCCGTGTCTAACCGCCTAACGAACACACTGTATTAGTAAAATAGGTTGTTGATGCCGTACCATCTACTGGTCATAATGCTTGGTGAACTGAGGTCACTTCGAGTAACGGTAATGGATTCCAACAAACTCGGTTATTGGTGACTCTTTAATTATTATATGAATCCTTATTAATTTATATTCCCGTTGTTAACTATTCTCTATACTCCCGGCTGTGAAACCTCTTGAAGTTGGATGCTGTACAGGTGTTACCTATATATGGTCTTATAGGCGGCAGCGAAAAAACTATCCTGGTTCTCTTGTGGCATATGTACTAATTGCAATGCAATTCGAAGGAGTGTAGTCTTATTGCAAATGTCCATAATAGTTGTGTATTTTCATAGTTCTACTATCGGATATAATCCGGTTGATTGTTTGGGAATTATTACCATGTAACAACGTTAACGAAACAACACGGTACATGACAGGAAGGAAACTAACAAGGGGTGGCAACAATCCAACCTTGAAAAGCGATTACTAGAGACGGAGTATATAATACACTATCCTAATCATATATGAACTGGAGATGTGTCAAAGCTATCGGAAGCATTTCCGTCAACATGACTTTTTAACGAGGACTTTGCTGTTAGTATTTGAGATGAGATTTTGGCTGCGGTTACTGTGTGAAAACATGATATCCCATCGACACTGGGTTATCGGGTCAGTCTTCCCCCGTTTAGCTATCTTTAGCACAATCAAACAATACGTTGCTTGTACTTCTTAGCGCGAAAATCCATGGTTTTGTTTGGCGTTCTAATTTGAAGTACTGTCCACTCTTGGGCATTGACACAGCGAATACGTGTATTGGATATAGAGCCAGCGACTGAGTGAAATAGTTTTCGCGTTCCCGGTTAGAATATCCATACAATCAGTAAAAGGTTAGCTACATGACATAGAATCTGCGTGGGTGGTGGCTCAGCTGTAATGTGCATGGCGTTAATATATGCGTGCATGCCATGGAATTGTTGATTGCATGGCAAATTTTCATTAAATTCTTCATATAGATGGCTATCAATTGCACACTATTGAATGATACATTTTGGAATTATATACAGAATATGTGTCTCATTTTGCTTTATTGCTTGTTATAGTGATGAAATGCAATGGGGTATTGCATGATTGGTTCTTGCCAAATAGTTGAATATGTAATACTTTTAGGGCCACTTCCTATAATAGCGCTCCTGAATGGCGCGCGCCAAAAGCGACAAAATGCGCGCTATTATAGACTATATGTCGCGCGCCGAAAGCGACAGAAGCGCCAGTATAGCGATAAAATGTGCCACTTAATGTCGCATGTTTTGTCGCTTTCGGCGCGCGCCAGAACATACGATATGTCGCTTTGGGTGCGCGCCAGAACATGTGATATGTCACATGTTATGACACGCACCGAAAGCGACAAAACATGCGACATTTGTTTCACTATTGTCGCTTTCGGCCTGCATGCGCCAAAACTTGCGACACTATAGATCGCACATTTTGTCGCTTATGTCGCTTTAGGCGCCCGACTAATGGCGCACATGTCGCCACTGGGGCACCAGAAGCACCACTACCTCACCAGAAGCGCCATGAGGAAGTGGCCCCTAATAATATTCCATTGTTGAAGGATATATGTACATGACTACATGTGGTAATTATTTGGACATATATCATATATGCATGCGGCATCTTATAAAATAATGTGTCATTCATATCCTAGTATACTACAAACGAATTTCCTGAAAAATGGCCAGCATGTGAACGAACCTGAATTAAGCCGTCCATCGGCTCGGAATTCGTTTCTGACACACGAAGATGTCAATGATTGTTATATAGATTTAATCAATGACTGGAAGATGGTGTGGAGTTATAAGTACATTTTCGTCAGAACACTCAAAAGTCCTAACATAACTATGAATGGACGAAGATAAGAAATTCAATATACTTGAATTCGCAAAAAAAAAACATTGATGCATTTAAAGGGAGACTGTACATACATCCATCCATTTATGGGGCCATCTCATACTATATTCAACAGAAAATAAGCAACACTTCTGTGTGCAAAATACACTATTGTGCTATATGAGCATTGTAAATCAACATGGTAATTATAATGAAAATAAGTAAATAGCTTAAAGTGATGTGAAACACTCCGGTAGGGTGATCAAATATAGAAATGGAAAATAATCTTGTTCAAAGACACTCCGGTAGGGTGATCAAATATAGAAATGGAAAATAATCTTGTTCAAAGACACTCCGGTAGGGTGATCAAATATAGAAATGGAAAATAATCTTGTTCAAAGACACTCCGGTAGGGTGATCAAATATAGAAATGGAAAATAATCTTGTTCAAAGACACTCCGGTAGGGTGATCAAATATAGAAATGGAAAATAATCTTGTTCAAAGTAGTTATTTTTACAATAGTATATCTAAATTGACAACACACACCGTCATTCTAATTATTAATTAAATGCAGTGACTCTCGATGGTGAAATCGTTTTCATTAGTTTATTGCCGATAGATGCGTCCCGATTCGAGTAGTAAATATTTACATTTGAGCGTAGTTCAGACGATGTTTTCTATGGAGTGGTACGGTCGATTTGCTTCAGATTTTCGGCGGTGTTAGTAGAATGTTGCATTCCTCCAATTGACATAGTGTCTAGCTGATTACTAACTTATCAGTTTCACGCACCCGCACAAGTACATAATATGTCTTTAAAGCTTTTGACTCATTTTCGTTATCATTGCTAGGTTGTGTTATACATCCATGGTTCTTTATGTACGTGGTTGTATTTAACATTAATTATTGACTCATATTAAAGGTACTCAACCCGTAAAGAGGGTCCCCATCTCAACATATTCCAACAACAACAATCCGATCAGAGGGTCCTATATTACTATTTCTTTGGCTTCGGGGGTAACAAACATTTGATTCGAGTCGAGGAACCCATCAAACAAAGCTCAGAGTTATTAGATATTGATTTTTGAAATGTGTTATGTTCTCGAGATGAGTACTAATAACTGCCGTAATCTGCTCTGGATGTGTACTCCAAATCTATTCAAACAGACAAGGATGGATAACTCTAAAATCAAGTGGTAATTTTAACGCAATTTTGACTGAGTTCTGGGCCAGATAGTATTCCCGATAATGAAAAATAATAGATTTCTAAAATCGATATCTAACAAATCTGAGCCCTGATGGGTGACTTCCTCGACTCGAATCAAATATTTTTGACACCCGAAGCCATTGAAATAGTAATTGAGAGGAGTTTTATCGGATTGAGTACCTTTAATTGCTATTATTGGTTATTGGATAGACTATAATTGCCACAAGACATACACACCCCCGGAAAGTCCAATATAAATCAAGTAGCATTTTATTTAACTTATCATTTAGAGATATTTATATTTGGAGATCTATGCATTTTTGGGGGATCATTTGATTCTTAGTATCACTGTTTGTTATACGTGTGTATACATTATCAAGAAGAATATATAATTTGGCCTGTTTGTGAAAAAAAAAATTACGAACATGCATAAATTTATATATTTTCAGAGCTGTGTGAGTTATCGGACCTTCCGTGTGAAGCTGGCAGGAGATTTCGTGATACAGTATTATGTAACGTATATAACGAGTGTGGTCCGGATGGGAGGTTTCTTACCAAGCGACTGTGTCCGGACGGGCAGGGTTATGATGACCGGATTACAAGGTGTGCCCCTCTCTACACGTTTCGATGTCCAGAACCCGTTCTATGTGAGCCGAATGCCAGCTTCATGGAACGGGAAAAGGTGATATTACTAATACTACTCTCAATATAACTATAATAGAGAGCTTTCGCAATAGTATGGTCACGTGTAATTGGTATAGAAAGGCAAGAGGCCATCGGCATGACTATATATGTCGAAAGTTCATTGTTAAGAATGGTTAAAATGCGAAAAATATTCCCCATTAATTGCACATCCAAAGTTTAAATAAACAATGTGTAGCTTGGCGTGTTTACACTTTCGCCTTTCCCAGATATGTATTCAATCTTTCCATTTCCCAGTTTTGTATATACAACAAAACATTTCAGCCAAACATCTGATTTTTTGTTTTTGTACAAACATTGCTATTTTTGACTCAGCTACCCTAGTTCCTGTTTACTACTGTTACCTTTCATGCACAGCAATAAGGCCCTGTGTGGAGAAAAATGACGAGAAACGTGGTTGTTGACAATTGCATAAAAGGCAAATTATGGCGAGAATTGTGAAGAGAACTTAGATCGCCACGTGGACACACTTTGAGCCTTACTTTTTTATTAATTTTCAAATCTCCAGAACCCCTTATTATGGTCGGAAATTTCCCGTATAGGTAGCCTTCTGAGTATGAAATTTATACGCCAGAACAGGAAGATAGTCATCTCTACAATCACTATATCACATGAAACTCCTATAATATCATTGCAAAATCCATTAGATATTTTCCTATCTCTCACTAGTGGGTAATAACCGCGTGCTTCCCTGGATACTTGGCATCGCGCCAAGTAAATTACAGCGCGGATTAATACTATTTAGAAACGCCGCGCTTGACACCATGCAATACAAGACATTGTAAAATGATTGCATTGTTCATTAAAGTTCAATTATTGTCCAACTTCGTTGCACTAACGAAAATAGGCACAAAACAAAGAGGCAAATTGGGGGACTATATGTTTCGTCGCGAGGCAGAGCGCACAATACTGTCATTAGCCTTGTTAGCGCGCGCACCGCGTGTATACTGTTCGGCAATTTATTGATAGCCGTGGTCCCATGGGCATTTTATTTATAGATAATTGTTTTTTTCCGGTTTAAAAGTCGAACTGCGCGACCAGGAGGCCGAGTCCGGTAAAAGGTGTAGTTGGGAATTTCAATTTCGTTTATTGTCCTTTACATTATTATGCCAATAATGTTGATTTTTGGTTTGTGACAAGTTATGTCAATTACCAATAAAAGAAATTTAAAAGATAATTTGTATGTCTTATATTTCAACTTTTTAAGATAGTTTTCGTTCTGCAGCCCACTGATGGTTGTGGCAGGAGACGGCCGAGTCGGCCGCCGGTTCGTTAATTAGGTGCTGGTTGTTATTGTTATTTTAACGGAATTCTGAGTTGGTCATTCGCGAAACCAATATATTATATATTCTATAATTACAATAATGGGTATATAATATATGATCTTGAGCGCGTTACCATTTCTGACTATGGTTTTCTTGTATACGGTTGTGAAGCGTCTCAGCCAACGCCGTGCATGTATGCATTTTACATGCATTTTACATGCATTTTCAGATTTTGATTTGTTAAAAAGGCATAAAGCTAAAAAAAATACATGTGATATACAAGATCCTCAACTCTTTATGTTGGGATATAAGATTTTATGAAACTCGTTCGATAAATTCATCAAACTCCTTTCATAAAATATTATATCCCAACATAACTCGTTGGAGATCCTCTATATATACATCATTACATCACTATATATAATGAAAACCGATGGAGTCTCCGATAGTCTAAAAACCGCATTAGATACACTGACTTGGAATTTTAAAATAATCTCAAGCCGTTATTCAGTCAAAACTTTCCAATTGCTGGCGCGTCGGACGTGGAATGTCCAATATCTGAAAACTTTACCTCAGAATAGGGAAGGGGTGAATATATGAGTATGGTGTTTATTGAGACACCCCTATATATGGTGTTTATGTTTGCAGGAATTGTTGGGGTTCCCGACAGAGCTTGTGATAGGAGGAACCATAGGTTCATTAGCGCTATTATCAGCGTTTGTGTTAGTATTCGCTTGCATTAGGAAATACACATTGAATCACAAAAGGTACGTCTAAAACAAAATGATCTATCATGTAATTGAATTTATTAAATTGAGTTAATTTTTGTTGATTTTGAAACATATTTTTTGAAATATATTTCGGTATTTCTTGCGTGCATTTATAAGTTATTAGATTGACAAAAAATAAAACAACATCGAGACTATAAATATAATATCTACTGGTTTGGACCTCAGCATAACTTGAGTGATGGGCACGATAGAAGCATATCGAAGAAAGAGAACACGCGGGAAACTAGATGACGTCATGAATCTCCAGTTCAAAACCTGGGAAATGTTTGAAGATCTGACAGGCAGCTTTATAACATTGAAAAAATAATACAGGTATTATATTTCTTTGTCAATATCCGTTCCTTAATACATGTAATCTATCTGACTGCAGGCAAAGGTCCCAGTTCGAGATTGCATGATTTTTTCGTGAGCCGATTTAAATCATGCATTATCGAAGCTACCGTGAAATACATTATTAATGAAAAGGTATTAACTAATTTAAGAAATATCTCATACCTGCGTTATTTTTTCAATGTTATAATGTTACCTTTCAGAAGAGGTCTAAACATATAAATTTTCCCATGTTTGAATGGGTGGAATGTGCTATCTACGGGCGTTATAGCCAGAGAACAGATTCATGATATGATCTAGCGGGAAACGTAACTGATGATTAGCAACAATAACTTGAATAACGAGATGACGGTTTATACACGAAAATTAAATTTGTGTGCATGAAAAGTCGGATCTAATTGCATTATACTTATTATATCTAGCCACATTCTACATATCCACCCAGTCTCATCTCCTGATACCTTCTGCAAATCAAACCCCGATGCTGATAGCTGCGCAAATTTCAACATTAACTTTATATGCTGCTTTAACTCCAGACATAAGAGGCGTATTTACACACATCGGCGGCGACCAAGGATTGTACGCAGGATTATTCCGGTACCACACCGATTTACAGGGATAGATAGAAACTTCTATATGAGGCAACCAGACAGGAGGGAGCGACTGCCGTCTATATACGAGTCAACTACTTTTGATAATGTAAGTCTCACCACAGCAGTTGTTCTCACGTGAGAGCTCTACTGTCCAATTTGTTACGGTTCTATTGCGAGTAATGTTTAGTTGTATTGTGCAAGTCCTTTTCGTGGATTTATGCGATAATTTAAGGCACAATAAGAATCGGCTTCCCAAATGTTAAAACAGAAAGAGATTATGTATAGGTCTTCTGATATATATTTTGGGACTTCTGTCTGTTTATCTGTTTGTCTGTATGTCTGTTTATTAGCAATGGCCGGGAAAACTGCCTAACGGATTTCGACGAAATTTTATACATAGGGTTACTTTTATCCGGGGAGTGTTTTGGACGGGTCAAATCGTGACCCCGACCTGACCTTGACCTTCAAAATGGTCAATTCAATGTCAAATCTGGTAAAACGGACGGATTTCGACGAAATTTGATACCTAGGGGTACTTTTGTCCGGGGAGTGTTTTGGACGGGTCAAATCGTTACCCCGACCTGACCTTGACCTTCAAAATGGTCAATTCAAGGTCAAATCGACGGACGGATTTCGACGGGTATTTTTGTCGGGTACTTTTGTCCGGGGAGTGTTTTGGACGGGTCAAATCGTGACCCCGACCTGACCTTCAAAATGGTCAATTCAAGGTCAAATCGCGCCTTTCGCCGGAAAGAGGGGAAACAGCCCGGACGAAGTCGGGCCCACCAGCTATTACAATATAAAAGTGATCAGGCCATCCGTCGGAATTCGAATGAAAAATACAAAGTACAAATAATACTAAAATACAAAGTACAAATAATAAGACAAAATGTATCGTATATAAGATCCATTCGTTGTCCGATATTCATGTACATGATTGTGAATCATGTGTGCTAATTGGCTGCTATATTTGACAAACAAAATGCAGACAAATAATAGAAGAGATGTTTCGACAAAATTTGACGCCCCATGCGGACATAAGACGTCGGTGATCTATGGAAACGCTATATGCAGATGAGTCTGAAATTATATTTACTTCTTCAGAAACTACAGAGCAGAATAAAAAACACTAGTGCACACGCTGGACTTGAACGAGTCGTGCCCCTTGCATGTTTTATAAATCTTAATACTCTTTGATTCTTACATGTGTGTGATTGAATAGCATTGATTCGTGTGCATGTAGCCAAAATAAAGAGATGTTCAGCTATTAAACATGGCATGGATTTAGATTGGTCGGCGCAGTTATACATTAGATCGAAGTTCGCTGAAGTTAGTTGAAATTGTCATTCGAAATATGATCTAACTATACACGAATATCCGTATATATAGACTGCTTGGTGAACTTAAAATTAGCTGAAAATTGCTACTGATGAATCCAAAGTGGTATCTGCAATGTGATTTATGTATATATCTGCATAAATAAGCAATTTAGACAATGCATTTGTGTATTTTTTAACTCAATTCGGAAATATCACTCTGTATAAACCAGTGGTTTTTTTTATGCTTTCTCGTGGTAAATATTATAATTTTTTCTAATTTCTTATCCTCAGAATGTGATGCAAACACGGCCATTTTGTCATCGCCCGATGACGTTACCAGAAGAGCGGTCTTCGTCATCATCTGGTGGGTATTCGTATCCGGTGAGCTCTAGCGACGGGAGCCCGTGTGAGACTGAGAATGTGGACGTTCTTGCCGGAAGTTTCACGTATCACCCGCCAGAGAACGGACACCAGAGACACAATGTATCAGACAGTAACAACATGTCTTACGACAGTTTTAAGAATAATTACAGACAGCATCTTCACGCTTACGAGAACCGCGGGATGATGAACAGCACATTTGATCGAGGATATAATGTTATGAATAGGTTCTAATATGTTACGCGCTTCGATCGAGGATATAATGTTATGAATAGGTTCTAATATGTTGTAGTTCTAAAATCTTACACGCTTCGATCGAGGATATAATGTTATGAATAGGTTCTAATATGTTGTAGTTCTAAAATGTTACACGCTTCGATCGAGGATATAATGTTATGAATAGGTTCTAATATGTTGTAGTTCTAAAATGTTACACGCTTCGATCGAGGATATAATGTTATGAATAGGTTCTAAAATGTTACGCGCTTCGATCGAGGATATAATGTTATGAATAGGTTCTAAAATGTTACGCGCTTCGATCGAGGATATGTTATGCATATGTTCTAATATGTTATGAATATGTTCTAATGTGTTATGAATAGGTTCTAATGTGTTATGAATAGGTTCTAATGTGTTATGAGTAGGTTCCAATATGTTACGGTTCGAGGATATGTTTTGAATAGGTTGTAATATGTTATGGTTTCTTTTGTTGATTTTCGATTTGAACCCTTTCATAACGGGGGCTGCGCTGGTGTAGCAATAATAATCCTGTGCCAGTGCATTGTCTTATATATGCGAGTCTCCCTAAAGGGAGCCTCTCATATATAAGAGAATGCACTGGCTTATATGAATGAATGAATTAATGCTTTATTCTCAGCCATTTTACATGGGACACGAGACAAGGTCAATGTAAATATAGTTAGGCCAATACATTCTCTTGTATATGCGAGACTCACATATATAAGATAATGTATCAAGGCACATGGTTTTCGAAAAATTTCAGGAAGCTCCAGTCATGGAAGGGTTACTATTTTATCGAGATGCTATCGTCTAGTTGCATTTCTGTTTATGGCACAATAAAAATCCAAGATTATCATCACCCACCTTTTCCACGTATACCACTCCAATATTATTGATTCTGATGCGATGCATTTATTCCCAAGGACCCGTTGGGTCATTATGCCCCCACTTTAAAACAAATGGGTGGGTTGACTTTTCACGTTCGTCTGTCTGTTCGTGCGTCCGCACCATGGGCTATCGAATCTCAGTAAAATCTTGAATATAGAGGAAATCTTTCTAGCGAGTTTCCGATGTGGATGGTGGCATTTTCTGGTATAGAGTTATCCTGTATCTGAAAATTTTGATTTCATGTCCGTCCGCGCATGTATCTTATCCATGGGAAATGTGGATCTCGTTGAAATTGGTATGGAGTTTCACAATCAGAAACGCCTGTCGATCGATTGTCGTTATTAGAATTTTCAATTTTCACGATAGTATTTTTTTTTACGCATGCAAGGGGGTGTTGTTTCCACAAACAGCACCCCTTTGTGCAACCTCTGAATTGTATTCCGTCAATGTGATGAAAGCTATACTGCATTCAAATGATTTTTTCAATCACTTCAAGATTATTCTGAAAATGAAAACACAAAAACATAAAATTCTTACCGCTTAATGTTCAGATGCTGACCGATAATATTAATAATATTCTTTATCATACCCGTAAACAATAGATCGTGGGTATAGAATTAAAAGCATGACATGCCAAAATAAGAATTTTTTTTAAATTTGAAATTGTGGTAACATACTTTACAGTTATGGTTGCTTGATCACCAGCAAAAGTTGGTATGTGGCCGATTGTCTCAAAAATATAAGTTGTGCTCAAATTGATGATTTATCAATGCCATTTGTATAGGTTATAATCCGCTTGGGTATCTGTAAAAGAAATACAGACCAAGGCGCTTTAGCGCCGCGAACTGTATTTCTTGTACAGATACCTAAGCGGGTTATAACATATTTATAAACCGATGCACACCAGTGGAAAGTTATCGAATGGTTTGTGATGTTATATATTCATGTTGAACAATTGGTCTAATGCTCGTTGACAATCGGATCACTTGCGTCAGCGTTATTTATCAGCGTTGATAAACCATTTTGTCTCCGAATTTGAAAACGTTTTTATACAGATTTATATTGACGTGTTTCTGGATAAAACAGATTCTTCCTTGTGATAATAAACTATTTCGGCTGTTAAGGTTATATTTCGTCTTGTTGTCATAATGGAATTATAATTCAGGACACAGGAGGCAATGTCCGGTAGTGTTCGGACCCCGACGTGAAACTATTCCACATTGTATGAAGTTTGTGTGATGAAATATCACCGGCAATCATGACAAAAGACTTAACCAAACCTGCATATATTACCTGCATTTTCCGCTTACATATGCATGGATATGTGAACAGCTTGTGGAATGTTCTCAATGGTATCATTCCAAAGATCATTATATGTGATTAATGTGGATTATACATTCAAACATGGTTGGAGTTCGTTCTGTTTACTTCCAATCACCCCGCCCCTCCCGACAAACCAAAAAATATTCAATCGAAAGTTTGGGGCCCCACCCATGCAGCCCACCCACTCTATATGGCGCTACTAATGGTATGGTCCGTGATTTAACCTCCCCAGTGACTGGGGCTATCATGTTATCATGGCGTATTTATGTGTGATATTTAGCTCAATTTTATATTTTGGCCCCATCGATATACATGCAGATTCATTCAAGAAACATTGTTCATGAATTGGAGCAATTTCATTGGCCGGCGGGTGTGAACCTGTTTATAAGGCATTATATAAGTATAGGCTTTTTCCACAAGCCGCGAAAATTTTAGTATAACTCTGTTATGGTATCTTTATGAAATGCAATTTGATACAACGTAACCTTGTATCAATGTATAGCAATGATGAAGTTGATATTTTTTCTTACGGGTTTAATTCGATCACCAGTCCAGTTTAAACTGCAGTATGTTAAAATATCCCAGTGAGATGTTAAAACTCTAAATATTTGAAGATGATTTTTTCGTACCCTCCAAACATACAACGTCGACAAACAATACATCCTGATCCGCACATGGTCTGATCTCCGTTTAGCTCATTCATCGCTCGACTGTGTTTGTTTTGGAGTGAGTATACCATGAAGAAGGCTTCTGCTCCAGGAAATGATGGCTGTGGTCCTGTCATGCAGCTGTGTCGTTCGTGATAGTTTGCTAATAACGCATTCTATATTTGGTACCTTGCGTGTTTTTGCGTTATCCACAAGGATCACTGAATGAGCACATCGTTGTATCGATACCGGAAGTCACGCGCAAACACGCCACTTATTAATGGGTGGGTGATGGCTCTTTCTGTTTGGCGACATGATTTTTTTCACCTTCTATGATTGAAGAAAATGAATTTGACACGAGACATGCACAACACGAGAAACTCCGATACAACTGTACAAATAAAAGGTCGCTGAACCCTCATCCTCCGAAAAAGGTACATGCATGGCTTGTTTCAATGTTGCCATGACTTTGTTTTGAAACAAAACAATTAAAACATTTTGAACTTTGACCGTATAACTGTCAAAAAACATCGGACGCCACAATTATCAAACTTGACCGGTGTCTACTAAAAAGTAAACCACATTCCAAAGATCATGGAATGTTGTTGAATATTGTTCAATTTATCATCCGCTCAACCCAAAATTGTGAAATGTAAGTCGAAAAAGTCGCATAACTCCTTCAAAAATCACCGGATCGTGAACCAATTAGGACTTGACATGCATGGGTCTTCTCATATGTGAACCATGTTCAACATATCAAGAAATATTGTAAATACAGTTCAAGTTATAATCCGGACAACCTAATATTGTGATTACTATATATGTCGAGAAATATGTCAAATGTGAATCGCATACCGTATATATAAAAAAAAATTGTTGACCTTAAATTTTCTCAATTTATTATCTGGCAAGCCCAAAACTTCTGATTTAGAAGTCTAAAAGTGACATATATACATGTAACTCCGTCAAAAACATCGGAACGTAACCAAATTCCAACTTAACCTGCAGGTTCTGAAATACGAACGACCTACAAAATACCTTGGAATTCAGATAAATAATGTTAATGTTATACTCCGGACGGTTGAATGCACGGACTTCTGACCATGCATCATAGCCAAAAAGGGACATAACTGAATCGTAAATCATTGGACCGTGACCAAATGTGAACTGGTTTTTCGCGTTTCAAATGTCAACTACATACATGTAGTAACTCCCATGCAATTCTGAGTAATATTTTTTTGAAGTTATGACCCGGACGCACGGACGGACGGATGCACGAACATGCTGATTATAATAGTCCTCCGAATATTGTTCTGAGGGACAACCACAGGGACATGTCGTTATAAACGAGTAAAAACTTTAAATAAAAAAATATTAATACAAAACGAGAGCGCCACTTTAAAAAATGCATCGCAATTGGCATAATAGGTTACAGGGGAGTCCACTATTATGAATACCTCCTCACTTCTAACGGCCAAAATTCACAAACGCTTGAACCGATTCTTAAAATTCCAAAGCCAGTCGATCGACTAGCTGAAAGCTATATTTTACAAATTTGGTACAAAATTCCAGGATTAATAGCTCAAACTTGACTTTTTCAAGTTCAGTTTAAAATAGTTCTGCAAATGGCTACCAAAAAAGCTAAATTATGCAATGTAAACTGTTCGATTTATTTTCTCATACACAGTAATTATTTCAAATACGCACGCACTAGCTGGGTATATATAAGCTAGATAATGCAGTAGATATTTTTTGCAAATATTTCCTACTAGCATGATTACCCGGCGTTGCCCAGGTTAAAGTGATATGAAACCCTCTGCTGTGGACATTTGGTGGGAATGGAGAATACTCTTGCTCAAACTGTTACACATATTTTCATATTCATCACAAAACTTCATTCTTATACATAGTGGCTCACTTTGTTGGATTGATTCTCAATTTGTTTATCGCGATTAATTCGTCCAACCAATAGAGAGTATTTATGTATTTACAACTGCGCGTACATCAGACGTATATTGTTTTTAAATCGAACTTTCGACGTGGTTGGATTTAACGCTTATTTGTTTATATATATATATATATATTTATTTTTTTGTAAATAATTTGTTTATTGGGATCAAAACTTGAACATCATAAACACATTAGTTCGCAAAAATAAATGACGACAATTGGGGTTCACTTCGAGATGTATAAATCGATCTAGTGGGTTAAACCAGATATAGTATCTCTGGTTAAACTAAGATTTTGAGGACACCTGTTTATCATATCTCCATGAAGAAACAGATGTTTTAAAGAAATATCCTGGAGCTTCTGTCCATGATGCTATACTGGCTAATTATTCTCAGTTGAAAATAGATATTGCGATATATCAGCTACATGACATTGTGCCGAACACAGAGCAAGATTTTAAGTTGTTTAGTTTAGGCTATGAGTATGTTATAAAAAATGAAAGAAATCCTCTGTATCTGGCAGATGAATCCTTGTCAGATGACAGTATTGGAGGATCTTGAAAATTCACGTGCTACTGACTGTATTTTCTTTTTTCTCAGGAGAAACTAAATTTTACTGCACACTGTTACCACTATTTTTGAACAGGCCTTCTATTCATTTCCATCTCGCTTGACAAATTAAACTATCTTGAATGGGTCAGACTCAACTGTGTTGTAATACATACGCCATTCTAACATGCAAGGTCCCTCTTTTTTCAAGAATATATGTATCTCTTATATAGAATGACAAATATACTGTTAATGCTTTCTTCTATGTATATGTTATTGCCAGCTCACTATATGAATGCCCTGATTCCCGTCTCCATATAAAATAAATATGACAGTTGAGAAGCTATCATTGTTCAAGTGATTAATTCGGTCACCATTTGTGAATGTTGTGAAAATTGAACGCCAAAAAAACTCATTAGAACGAATTATGGAGATGACTATCACAGTGTATAAACCGTACAAACATTAAATCGGAAGTTGTTTTCGAAAAGACGAAAAATGCTATTTTTAGAACGTAAATGTGACAGAAATATCACAACAACACCACAAAATCCAGGTTTCAGACGGACACACGGTCGCACCACATCTATAAACGTAATTATAATTTGTACATACACATTTGCCGATCGTAAGCGGGCTCCATTTGGGCGAAAGACTTTGTTTAATAGACAAAAGCGGCCTTGGATCACTTCAGAAAAAAAATTCTCGCAAAAATTCCCTCTTCAAACAGGGGGGGGGGGGGGGGGGGGGTGAAAAAATTTCTTCCGGCACGTATGCCGGGGTGGGTGGGTGGTCAAAGCCACCAACAAGCAATTTTTTCCGCAACTAAAAAAAGAAATTCCTGCTTGTTTTTAGTGTTTTGGCAATGAGTTGGGCTTCAAAACCACTTTGAATCAGTTTGAATGAGAGAAATAATGTAATTCTAACTGGTAAACTGACTGCAGGCAGTTATCGTGTTGTATTTTGTTGCAAATTTGAAATCCAAGATGGCCGCTGGCAGCCATGTTTTTTTGGCCGAATGACCTCAAAATTACTCATTCCTATTTACATGTCCATGTTAACATCCATGATAAATAGTATGCACAGAAATTCATATACAGCTGTTTACAGTGAATTTCCCCCCGCAAATCTCTGTTTTAGTGTTAAAAGGGGGGGTGGGTGTCAAAAAATAGTCGGAAAAAACTGCCGAAAACGGAAAAAAATTTGGCGGTGGGGGTGGGTGGGTACAAAAAATGATCGAAAGGGAAAAAATGCCATACATGCCTGAAATTTTTTTCCGACCCCCCCCCCCCCCCCCCGCTTCAAATGTCATTTTAACACATAGCCAGCATCTGTCGGAAACCCCACTATATTGCATCGGAAAGGCCGTTATGTGTGCAACATAATTATATCGACATGCCCTTGGCTCGAGTGTATTCACAATTTAAAAGTAGAGAGTATTTATTTGGACACCCCACTCGTCAGTCTATGTACGCCTAGTTGTGTACGACGACAATACTAGTTGCGATGTTATACAGGAATCGTACAGTAATGATATGTTCCTTTCGATCCACTTAAACATAACTATGTCTTTGAAATGTCACGTCATTGAACTTATAGACTCTGCCTGAATCAAACAAGGTATTCCTATACTATTTAGTTACTTTTATTCGACTCCGCATGTAACAAAGCTGTATTTGGGGGTTGAGGAAATATGTTGTATTCTGTGATGAAATTGTGTATAGGTCAGGGGTGGGGTCTGCAATTGTTTTCCGAACACTAGGCGGGGCGGTGGTTGGTTCTGCAGCCCTGCTTACACATTTTTCCTGGCCCTGTAATTTTTTTCCTACAATCATTTTTCTTCAAAATAATGGGACAGAAGGTTTTAAGAATGCTTCTATTATGTAATATATATGCACTTAACCATTGGTAGGGGGTTTGAGTTCACCAGCAGTTAATAATGGGGAATGACACCAAGGGGTAATAAAATGTCAGCTTGCTAAATGCT